>NQII01003201.1:104216-114771 GCA_002778355.1 Clitarchus hookeri
TATAGTATATTCTATTCGCGGTTTCTTCACACTTTTTTTTTATCAAACCTTTGAAAAATCACCCCATATGACGTGTTTGGTTGTGTCCTAATATGCCACGTTTTACAAGCGTTTTATACTTTTGTTGCCGGGAAAGTACCTCATTTTTGGTTACATTATATATATATATATAGGTTAGACAGACAAAAAGACGGAACAACTTGTTATTACAAAACAGGACAGGCAACAAAAGCAAACCAAACAAAAGAAAGGACAACATGATGACGAAAACACGACACAACTGAACAAGTAGTGCAAAGACAATATCGGTGGATACAGCGGAACAATAAAAACACAAGCATAAAACTAGGACAAAAAGCCACTAACACACAAGTCAGGAAAAAGAAAAGTATTCCTCGTCATATTATGAACTCAGACCATTCAACACTAGGAACAACACAGGAACCACAAAAATAACCAGAGAAAAGATCGAATAAACCCACAGAGAGGACACAAAAAGACTAAAAAAAATAGCACAGTAATTGCAAGTCTTCCCAACGTTTTGGTGCCAGGAATCTGTCCCGCTCTTCAGGTGAGACACTCGGCAGTAAACATAACATGAATAGGGTTCAAGTAACTACCATTAAAAGAAGAGAACGCTTGCAAGAAAATTACGCGAAGGAAGAAGACACATAATTTTACAATATAAATACATACTTTTTTTTTATTATGATGCAGATCAGTTATAAATATATTCCATGCAAAAATGTATCCCAAATTTTGTTAAGTGATAGGAAATATGTTTTTTTTTTTCCAGCCAGATAAAGTGATAATCACTTTCACTTTGAATATGAAAGTCAATTTCATTTAGTTTGTAGGCGCTACAGAATATTTTTCTAGCAAGTAATACGGAAGTATTATCGCAAAGCACAGTTGTACACAAGCACTCTACGCGCTTTTGTTGATTGGCAGTTAAATCAATCTCTCACAGCTCGGATTCACACACACCTCGATCGTATTTCGTTGGTGATTTTTGTTCGTTCTAACGTGAGGTTTCTATTTCCTATCGAATAATCGTAAAATGTTTTAGATATGTTAGGCTCTAACAGCCAGGAGAAATGCGAGTGTTGAGAATGGTAAAATAATCACGTAATATTCTTCAAAAAGTTTGCACATTTGCTGGCTGTTACGTTGGCACCGTTAGTAATTACATGTAAAAATCCCACTAAAACTTTGCTGTTTTTCACTTTCATCGGGAAAGTGGGCATCTCAGATTTTTTTTTTTAACCCGGCCAGACAGTTTGCAAGGCCTCAAAAGGATGGCATGTCCGGGTAACAAAGTACCTCTAGTAACCTTAAATATGAACTCACCATTGCCATTAAACTTCAGAGATTAAGTACGTATGCAGTTGTGGGCAGTAATTTCTTTCTTCGACGATTAATTTTAAAAAGTGCTCGCTTTATAGCGAAGAGCCGTTGCAAAATGTAATCGTCTTGTATTTGGAGTAACCGACTGACTGATAGCGAAACGCTTTAAGGTAGATCGTGGCCGAAAAAAAAAAGTCGCCATTACTGATCGATCTCCATGTTTTGGCAACCTTGCAACCATCCCTCCCACTTTCTCGCTGTTTTCACTTTTTTTTTTTTTTTCGTTCGGTGTATTTTCTGCTGATGTGGAAACTAAAGCTGGCATGATCAAACCTTTGTTTGAAGAATATGCGCCTGGGCTGGAACTGTAGATAAACAACTCTGAAAAACGACATCACAATTACGGAAACATGCAAATTTGAAAGGAAAAAAAAAACCCCATCATGCGTGAATTTTCCTTGCGTGTGGACTATTTCTTTTATTAACGTGTTGAGTGAAACCATATTTTCAAGAACGTAGCATTTGAATGTCAAATACTAGCCCAACTGACAGTCTGCAACTTGAATTGCCGTCTAAGTATGGCAGTTTCAAATTGGGAACTTGTAGGAAGCCAGGCTCGTAATTAATTTCCTGGCCTATGTGCATACATACATACATACATACATACATACACATACATAAATACATATACATACAATAACTCGCATTAATATTCGGCCACCGATGACTATCACAGTTTCATGGCCTTATGTTACATTAGAAATGAAGATAAACATAAAACATATCGCACAATCATTCTTGTGTGCTTTAAATGAAATATAGTGGTAGCCAACAACGGGAATGAGCAATGCATCTTAACAAACAAGATGATTTTGTCTTCCCATGCTGCATAAGTACTCCACTTTAATATTCGGCCATCATCATTCAAACACAAAACATAATACTCTTTGCAAACTAAACTAACAGTCTTTTAGTACCTGGTAGCATGGCCATTCTTGTTTAATTACTTCTCGCAGGCGTTGTGGCATGTTTTCAATTATTTACCTGGTACACTCGGAGCCAACCTTACTCCACTCTTCATTGAACCTTTGCTTTAATTCTTTTGTGGACCTAATTGTAGAAATCCTCAGTCTTCTTTTGAAGGTGTACTTTGGGACAGATAATATAAAAGCCAGCTCTTGACAATGTACGACTTTTGTTTTGGGTCGTTATTTTTGTGTAACTTAAACGCGTTCCTAAGGCCCAGATTATCAGCACTCCTGTGTAGGTTTGCTTTCAGGATGTCGAGATAGTCTTTCTTTTCATTGTTCCATCGACACGTACAGCCTCTCTAACATCTGCTGAAGATATACAGTCCCAGATCATTAAACTACCCCCATTGTGTTTCGCAGTAGGTTGTAAGTTCCAAGGTTTTAGTTCCTCATTTGGCTGGCGCCAGACTGTTACCCTGCCATCTGAACCAAACACATTCAATCTCGTATCATAAGCAAAAATCACACAATTACACCAGCTTGCATCTTTGTCAGCGTGGTCTTTTGCGAACTTAAGTAGTTTGCTTCTATTCACCCCATTAATAAAAGGCTTCTTTATAGGTACCCTGCCATTATATCCTGCTCTTCTGATAACCCGTCGTATGGTTTCTGGATGGACTTTATTTCCGCATTGATCAAGTACCTCCGTGGTAATTTTGCAAGCACTAATTTTCGGGAATCTTTCTTTATTTTCCTTATTACTAAACGTTCTTCTCTCTCGCTTAGTTTATTTGGCTAACCTTTTTGAGGTATCGAATCTATTGTGTCTACCTTCTCAAACCTTGTTATGATGTCTCCGACAGTGAACCTCGGCATATTCAAGTGCTCCGCAATTTCTCGTTGAGATTTCTTCTTTGCATGATGAAAAATGACCAGCTGCCGCTGTTCAAACGTTGAATTCTTGCCCCTACGTCCCATTTGCCTGACTGACGCAGCCAACAGAGCTACCCAATACAACCTCTCAGCGCAGAGAGCGTGCAGGGAATTACACGAAGTACGAACGCAATGTGCATCGTGCCTGTGCCACGCGTCCACCACAGCTGGCCGAATATTAGTGGCGTACTTATGAAGCACGCGAGGACAAAATATTGTGTTTCATTAACTTTCACTGCTCATTTCCGTTGTTGGCTACCGCTATATTTCATTTAAAGCACACAAGAATGATTGTGCGATATGTTTTATGTTTATCTTAATGTCTAATGTAACATAAGGCCATGAAACTGCGATAATCATCGGTGGCCGAATATTAATGTGAGCCACTGTATATGAATTTCTGAAATTGTTTATTTAATTGTAAAATTTTTTTACAGTATTTTTTATTGAATGATTTTATGTGCTGTTGAAAGTCCAGATAATAATATATTTTACAATATTTTATGCCTATTTGCTTCGTAACACTTTCCAACCTAAATTTGGTTTTTCAAGTGAAAAATTTTTTACTTCAATTTATTTTGTCTTTTTAGGTGTACTAGAACAAAATTCGTCATATATTTTCTGAAAATCACATTTCAGGGTAGGAATTCTGAAATGATTCCAATTTACATCATTGGGACAGTGTGATGCTGTATTTTTTTGAATGGTGATTTATTACTCTAGTGTACATCTAAATGCATTTACTCAATTTAAATGGCCATCTCTGAATGGACTACGAAAGCTAAGAGTTGGTGATTCCAATTGGAATCAGTAGGGCTGAAAGGGTTGATATTCTTGCAACTTATATATTTCTGCTGACCTTGTAAAGTATAAACTGAAATATTTATATTTTGACAGAAGCTCTACTGCGTAAAAATATCAAAGACTTGCGCCATAGTGTTTGCTAATCATTTTGCGAAATCTGTTGTGTCGTGATAACATATTGTAAAGCCTTGATGATTGGGGAGGGGAGGGGGACTCTAGACCCTGACTTGGGTCTAAAAAAAACTGTCTACTCGCCCAAAGAGGTAACGTAAGGCAAATGAATACGAGATGAGGAAGTGCAAAACAAAACCGTTGTATATGTAACTAACCTTTATTTGGGAGTGCAGTTTAACAACTAACATCTGAACATCAACAACAGAAGATATGTAATACCAATACCAAAATATATAGTGCTGTTATATTAACCTAATTGCAGTAGCAATTTTTAGACAAAGACTGTTCGCCATAAACTGAGCATTTTTTTTAAAATTCCTGCTCAAGATATCTGCTTTTATGAACATTGTGTATTCTTCTGCCATATGTAAAAATAACGTTGCCAAGGGCCTGGTCACTTTACTGATACGTCGGTCACGTGAAACTGCGAAATTATTGGGAAAGTAAATATTTCACAAATTTGCAAATTCCTACACTTACATGCATTAAAAAACGGCAAGCAGAGGTTTTAAATTTCAGTTTCCGAAAGGTTTTCGTAACACTTGTTGTTCATCGTTAAATAATGGAACTACTGCCCCGCCGTCGTTACCAACTTTACTGGGCACATGCCGGTCATTGTGCCCATTAAAATACATGCAGTTAAGGACAGTGATAGTATTTCAAAAGTTGATTTCAGAAGTTCTCACTTCATTGTGAACAGCCTCTACTACCTGCTTACGGTCATACCTTACACCTGTGGTACCGGTTTGCTCTGCGGCCGTGGGAGGGGGGAGGGGGGCACACATTACCCGCGGGCCCATTTCCCGGCACTCCAACCAAGGTGAGCCCTATTCAATCCCCGGCCGGGTCACTCCCGGATATTCGCACGTGGTAATCGTGCCGGACGATGCCGCTGGTTGGCGGGTTTTCTCTGGGATCTCCCGTTTCAACCCGTCCCCCTTGTATTCCCTGCGCTGCTCCATACTCACCTCAATAACAATCACCAGCTGCCAAGACCTCGCTGTTAAGAGCCGCCCAAATCTCTTTACTCTTCACACTCGCTTCAAATTAAATTTATGCGAAATGTAGACCTATGAAATATTTGTTTGAACAGCTTGGAATGTTATTTATTATTGTTCGTTACATGTGATTATGACCATGTGTGTACACGCGGTTGCAAATAATTGAAACAATTAAAATTTCGAATACAAAAATTGCTATTTGTAATTGAAGTAACGTGTTCACTAGGCATATGTACAAACGCAAAGTACTCTCAATTCCACAATAGAGTTTCTCGACACTCCACTTACGACGTACCCAACCCGTATCGTTATTCCGCAAGATACGGCTCTCACTACTACGTATAACTAGATAATCACATGCAGTAAAAAATATAATATATATCTCAAGATAGTCCCATGCTCTCCCCAGGTGTAAGCTCTATTATATTCCAAAGGAAGTGAACAACAATTATTTACAACATCAAAATTAGCTATCTCCACTATTACTCTTATTATTTCCGGTGAGCGCTAATTTTTGTTTATCTCTATTTTAATGAAAGTCCTTATCATTGTCTGTATATTGGTTAGTCATAATTCAAACACATTATTTACAAACATTCAATCTGTTTATTGTCATAATTCCAAATGTCTGTCACTCACACATCCAGTTCAGTAGTCGTGTCTGTCAGTCTCGCCCTTCACTGTGCCGATGCTCGCAGTCCTCAGACTTCACTCCCGCTGGTCACCCTCGCCACCACTCGTCGCTTCTCTGTCTTCGTACACCTGTGGCTCAAGGCCGTATAATCATTCAAAAATGTACGACTGTCGACTCGGAGATCTGTCGCGGATTAAGTAGTCTCGCTGGCCCGGTCTAGAAGGTTCTCCGCACCGCGAGTCTCGCTGGCCCGGTCTAGAAGGTTCCCCGCACCCCGAGTCTCGCTGGCCCGGTCTAGAAGGTTCCCCGCACCCCGAGTCACACTGGCCCGGTCTAGAAGGTTCTCCGCACCGCGAGTCTCGCTGGCCAGGTCTAGAAGGTTCCCCGCACCCCGAGTCTCGCTGGCCTGGTCTAGAAGGTTCTCCACACCCCGAGCGTCACTGTGAGGGGTTAATACGAAGACCAGAACATTACTGCAGCTGTAACCCCAGAAATTAAATCCGCTCAAGGGTGTCGTTCGCATGCTCGCGCGGTACGGGACAAGTGAAGCGACGTAATGCAGCGACGTGTATAATCTATTCGCGGTTTCATCGTGTGATTTGTTTGGTTGTTTCCTATATAGGCGATCTCCTCTGACACATGCGTTTTACACAGAGGTGACAAAAGTCTTGGGGTAGCAATATACAAATATACAGATGGCAGTAGTATCGCATACAAAATGTATAAATGGGCAGTGCATTCGTTGGGCTTTCATTTGTAGTCAAGTGATTCATGTGAAAAGGTTCCTTATGTTATTATGGCCGCACGATGGGTATTTACAGACTTTGAACGCGGAATGGTAGTTGGAGCTAGACGCATGGGTGTTTCCGTTTCGGAAATGGTTAAGGAATTCAACATTCCGAGATCCACACTGTCAAGAGTGTGGCGAGAATACCTAATTTCAGGCATAACCTCCCACCATGGACAACACAGTGGCCGACTGCCTGCACTTAATGACCGAGACCAACGACGTGTGCGCAGAATGGTCAGTGTTAACAGACAAGCAACACTGCGTGAAATAACCGCAGGAATCAATGTGAGACGTACGACGGGCGTGTCCGTTAGGGCAGTGCGGCGAAGTTTGGCTGTACTGGGCTATGCCAGCAGAAGACCGACTCGAGTGCCTTTACTAACAGCACGACATCGCCTGCAGCGCCTCTCCTGGGCTCTTGACCATATCGGTTGAACCCTAGACGACTGGAAAACCGTGACTTGGTGATGAGTGACTTGGTGATGAGTCGCGATTTCAGTTGGTAAGAGCGGATAGTAGGGTGCGAGTGTGGCGCAGACCCCGCGAATCCATTGACCCAAGTTGTCAACAAGGAACTGTGCAAGCTGGTGGTGGCTCCATAATGGTGTGGGCTGTTTTTACATGGAATGGACTGGGTCCTCTGGTCCAACTGAACCGATCATTGACTAGAAAGGGTTATGTTCAGCTACTTGGAGACCACTTGCAGCCATTCATGGACTTCATGTACCCAAACAACGATGGCATTTTTATGGATGACAATGTGCCATGTCACCGGGCCACAACTGTTTGCGATTGGTTTGAAGAACATTCTGGACAATTCCATCGAATGATTTGGCCACCAAGATCGCCCGACAAGAATCCCATCGAACATTTATGGGACATAATCGAGAAGTCAGTTCGTGCACAAACTCCTGCACCGGCAACACTTTCGCAATTATGGACGTCTATAGAGGCAGCATGGCTCAATATTTCTGCCGGGGACTTCCAACGACTTGAGTCCATGCCACGTCTAGTTGCTGCACTTCGGCGGGCAAAAGGAGGTCTGGCACGATATTAGGAGGTATCCCATGACTTTTGTCGCCTCAGTGTATACTTGTTACTGTAACATAACATTACCGGTAAAGTTGGTTAGATTGAAACTTTACTTATATTTTATCAATAAAACATAACATTTCATTTATAATTAATATGAATGAAAACAGGGAGGAAGTGGGTGTGTTGGTAATGCCTAGTAAGAAACAGTTGTTAAGCAAAATTGTATTACACTGAGTGCGCACGAATGCAGCCCGGTGTCTTTTTGGTGTCATTTTCTATACTAAGTTAAGCCTTGTTTACACGAGGCGGAGGAATATTCTGGAATTTGGAACTTCAGCAGGGCTTCAGGAAAGTTGGAAGTAACTATGAATAATATTTATAGCATCCTGGAAATGCCATTCCGTCGTCGTCTGGGGTGTATTTTCTTTTCGTAAGTAAATACATTTTGAGTACTTTTAATAGTTTCTTCGATGTAAGCCACCATTTTCAAACGTGTTGCAAAGCAGTTGTTGAAGACATAGGCAGGTGACCGCCTTAAGGAGCACGGGACGAAGTAACACTGTCGGGTTTAATAACATTTTACAATTTCGTGAAATACAAGAGAGAAATGGGAAGAAAGGGCAATCCTAAATAATTGTTTTATAAACTTTTCACGGTTATTTGAGAACTTTTGAAATAAACCTTTGAAAAATGTCACTTCTCTTACTTTCTTATATTCTAACGTGTACGCTGACTGGTATGCGACCGGTAAAGTTGGTAGTTCCGTGCGTTGAATTAAACAAGTAAGGTAAACATTTGTGAATACTGAAATTATTTATTGTGCTTTCTATTTTTTTAATGATTGCTAAAATAATTACTTATTTACTATAATATTTCAGTTTCACTTGATTGGCGCGAAAATAAAGTGATAAGGTCCACGACAATGCTGATGTAACATGTGGCGGAAGGATACATGATGTGCTTACAAGTAGATCTTCAGCAAGGGTTTTCAAAACTGCTCAGTTTATCGTGAACAGCCTTCAATCTAAGAAAATGCTCTCAAATTTACGGCAACATAGTTTCCGCGTATCAAAAAAGCGCTTATGGTGTTACGGTGAATGGGGTGACTTTGGCCCAATTATTGGAAGGTATGTACTTTTGTAATTATTAAAAACAAAATTTTTTGTTCTCTTGCTCCTCTCTGATATCTGAAAACAAAACCAGCACATTTTTTTTTTCTAACAGCTAAAACATAAAAAATAGGCTTGCTTAAAATGTGGGCTAAAGTCACCCCTTAGGGCCAATGCCTCCCCATCTTACGGTATAGAATTGTTTTCCATACATCCAGCGCAGCTTTCCTACATTTGTTAAGGGGAGAGTCAGGTTCGTCGTTTATTTGCCAACTTTCTATAGCAACAATCCCATATCTGCAGCTTGGCGTGCTGTAAATTTCCCGTGCAGCGCACAGGTTACAAACTTCAATTACAGTTTAGGCATTTCACTGACGTGTAGCCTATTTTTACAGTGTATACTACGAGGGCAAATATTTTACACAACGGTGTATTGCCGCCCGAATAATTTTTGTACGCCTTAGATTTTTGTAAGTTATTGCGACGCAAGATGCTGTACAAAATAAACGCGCCAGTATACCAAAATAGTTGCTCACGAAGTTGAAAAAAAAAGTTATCTAGGATTATCATTTTATTTTTTTATTTTTTCTATATTGGCTTTCAAAAACTTGTAGAATTCAACTGACTTATTTGGAGTTAAATGACCCACGCTCTCTTAAGGCGCTTCGCTAGTAAAGCAAATCAGCTTCTCAAGGTCATGTTCGGCCGCCAGGAAGTACTGCGAAGGCGACGTAAAACAGCATAAGCTAGCTTCACGTGCGTTCTGTTTCCTCTGAATTTTAAAGCGGCGACTGTATGGTTTTAACACAGCAATCTGTTCAGGCAAGATACATTATTTTCGCGATAGTTAAAAAAAATACATATTTTACGGAAGAAGAAACACCGCAAATAGAGTGCTATTTACAGCGATTTCTGCTGACTGACACATTTAAACGACCAAATCAGCTTCAATAAACAAATTTATAAATTGGTAACAAATATCGACTTTCATTTCTGTCTTAAAAAAAAAAGACTTAGATATTACATTTTGGGTTTTAATTTGAATACACTACGACCAGCATGACAATTAGGGAGCCCCCCCCCCCTTAAGAGTGTTAAAGTGCCAAAAATTATTTTCGATATTTCTAGGATATTTAGTAATTCTATTTCATTGTATCAAATAGTACGTTGTTAGGTGTGTCAAAACCCATGTAAAGTTAATTTACAACAATTAACAACGGAAAATACAGGAATTTCTTAATTATATGTATTGACATACAAATTTAAAAAAAATTTGTATAATCATTATGTTTGGCTACAATTAAAATTAGTTGGTAATGTCATTAGAATAAGATGAAGACATCTCATGGAATTTCTTCCAGTAGTTCGGTTGTAATTTTATTTTAAGTTTTACAATAAAATTGAAATCAAAAATATCCAGAAGTAAACCCTAATCGCCACACTTCAAAGAAATTTCTTCTTGGCATTCCTAAAACTTCGAAAAACACTTTAGCTCAAATCAAACATTGTGCTCGAAATTTGTTTCGCACAAATTTTAAGGGTAAAATGCTGATAATTCTACTGAAAAAAGTATGCCCGAGTTATTTTTGAACTTATTTGGCCATTTTCATCAAATGGGTTTTGATATTGTATCGCAAAACTGCACACGTCTCTAAACTGCAGAACAACATTTTAGGCACTTGATAGCCTTAACGGTTTGAGCGGATTTGTATTCTGGTGCTCGCTCCTTCAGCTCCTAGAGCGCCGGGTCTAAGGGG
>NQII01003201.1:115256-126874 GCA_002778355.1 Clitarchus hookeri
GGGGAGATCCCCGAGAAAACCCGCCGACCGGCGGCATCGTCCGGCACGATTCCCACATGCGAAAATCCGGGAGCGACCCCGCCGGTAATCGAACCAGGTTCGCCTAGGTGGGGGGCGAGTAGTCTGACCACTACACCACCGCGGAGCCTTTTGTGTCCTGAGAATACGATCTCGGTGCCTTATTTGGCCCCATATATAAAAAACAATTCAGAGGTGTTGCCGAGTGCCAAGAAGTCAAAAGACTGTCATTTCATTCATTCGCCGGGTCATACACACAGAATCAAAATAATATTGGGACACTACGTACTAGTTCATGTTTCTACTTTAACCTGTAGCTATTTCGTACATAGAACTAGAATAAATTGTTCTAGGTGTTTATTAGTAGGAAATGTTTCCATAAATACAGACATAACCTGCAAATGTGGTAAACTACGCCTATTAAGTAAAACATATTGAAAGCCTACGCATGCTTCACGTCAAATAAATAATGGGACAGTGTATGTACACAAATAATATTGGGACAGTAGTTATATAAAAAAAATTGCTTGGACGGTCGGTATTATTTACATTGTTTGGTTGACTTAGTCATAACACAAATATTACATTTGAATAATATTGTTACAGTCAATGGTACTGAACAATAATATCTCAAAAAAAAAAAGCGCATTCAAAATTAACTTGCAAATAATCAACATAATTAACAAAACAAAATATGTTTTGTGTCAAAAAAGTGTGTTGGGACAGGTAACAACGAATGATTAAAAGAACATATTTCTAATTAATTTTAATATTTAGTAGGATGTCCTGTACGCACTATGACTTTACGAAGTCTATTGGGCATACGGTGAACCAATTTCCACGCATAGTCCACTGAGATGTTAGCCCATTCGTCTGTAAGTCGCCTTTTAAGGTGTTATTTTGATGTTACTTATGTAGACCGGGACTCTGCTATTGAGCTCATGCCACACATTCTCTATTGGATGCAAGTCCGGTGTCTTGTGTCCGGTGTCTTGTGTCCGGTGTCTTGTGTCCGGTGTCTTGTGTCCGGTGTCTTGTGTCCGGTGACTTGTGTCTGGTGACTTGTGTCAGGTGACTTATGTCCGGCGACTTGTGTCAGGTGACTTGTGTCCGGTGACTTAAGGGGTGGATGGAGCACTTGAGGACAATTGCACAGCAACCACACAGCTGCACGACCTCGGCGAAATGTTTCAGTGCCTTCACACAACATGAATATGTCCCCAAGTCCTAATTTCCCAGCACTTTTATGGAGATGCTTCTTCAGAAGGTCCACGTGTACTGTTTTGTTCACGCTCTCTTCAACACAGACTAGTTCTCCTACCCCGGTGGCCGCCATGCACCCCCCAGACCACGACACCTTCGCCATCGCGTGTGACTGCAGGTAGGAGATTGTTAGTTTCCATTTCTGTACTTGTTTTGCGCCGAACCACCGTCCTCGCCGTCTCAACCAAAGATGTCTCGTGTGCTCTTGGACGGTCAGATCGCGGAATTAAGTCAATTCGATCCTCATCTCTGTAACTCTTCATTATACTTCTCACTGTACTTGTCTTCTTCATTCGAAGTATTTCAGCTATTTCTCTTCAGCTTTTACCTTTCTTGTGATGACACGTTGCATTTGCTCGAAGTATTCTTACCTCTTCGTCCCATTCTGCTAGCGAACCGCTCTTGTTTACGATGAAGGCAAAACTGCCTTATGGTCGCATGGAAGAGAGATACTATATGTAACCACTGTCCCGATATTTTTTTTGACGTGTAAAATGTGTAGGCTTTCAATAACAGGTTATGGCTGTGTTTACAGTAACAGCCTGTACTAATAAACACCTAGAACAGTTTATTCTAGTTTTATGTACGAAATAGCTACAGATTGAAGTAGAAAAATGAACTAGTATTTACTGTCCCAATATTATTTTGATTCGTTGCATGTGCTCTAATAGTCCGCACTGCTCTGTCCTTATAGAGCAGATTGTAACACCGGGTCGAGCAGAACAGCGTAAGTTGTGGGTTTAATAAACATTCAAGATCACACAACAGTAATTTTAACTACATGCATCACTGAATGTGTTAGGGGAGGGGGTGCGTAATTGAATTACCAGGACGTTAGGTAATTCCACTGAAGGTGTATCACTAAGCCAGTTTCTTATTAAGTCTCTAACAGAAGAGTCGCCATCTTGTCCACGTTGCCGTAGGCTGGTCCAGGCGGCGGCCAGCGACGGCCGGGCGCACCCCGATGACGAAAGGCACCGCTCATACTGTCAAAGTGCCTAACAATTTTTCTGTCTTCGCGTCTCCCTGCCCGTGGGCAAGGCGTTGGCGGTCAGGCATTGGAAAACCCATAAGTGCCATGGAAAATAAGAGGTAGCACGGGATGATCTGGTTGGCCCATACGAAGGTTTTCTCTGGTGTACGGATCAGACGAGGTTGGACTCGTGCTGGCAGTGGTTGACTCCGTATGCTGGAGGAGGCTCGGAGAGATTCCCCCTCTTATTGAGGAGCCGGGTGGTGAGCAGGCACCTGCTCCGGTGGCGTCCTGTGATGACGTCAGGGACGTGGGTAGTGCTCCGGCTAGACCACACGCTTGGTATACTGAGTGCTAGGATCTCAGGCCTTGTGGTAGGACATGCTCGGTGCGATCTGGTAAATCAGATCGGGGCTACGCTCGGTGCGGCCTGATGAAAGGTCGGAGCTACGGGTTTGATCAATTTCTGTAAGCGCTGGTCATGTCTGCGTTGAGAGGGCGTGATCGGAGAAGGGGCGGATGACCCTCCGGCCCCACGCCTTAGGCCGTCATGGCTAAGAGCGCCCCGTTAACAAATAAAAGCATAGCTCACGCTGTGTCTTACTGCTTATGTCTTCTTAAGATATTTTGCTGTTTTCCGATCCAATATCCGTTTCAAAATAACTCTCGCGTACTTTTCCAGTAGAATTATCAGCATTTTAACCTTGAAACTTGTGGTACACCAATTTTAAAAAGTTATACGAGCACGATGTTTGATTTTAGCTTAAGTGTTTTTTGAAGATTTAGGAACGCCACGAATAAATTTATTTGGATTTCGGATTTCAGTTGTATTGTATAACTTAAAAATTTCAAGATTTACACTACAACTGAAATCCAAAATAGCCAGTAATTAAAACCCTAATCGCAGGCGAACAAAATGCCACCCTTCAAATAAATTTCTTCATGGCGTTCCTAAATCTTCAAAGAACACTTTAGCTGAAATAAGTTATGACCGAACCTTTGAAAGAAATTCCATGAAATTTCTTTATATTATTCTAATGACATTAACAATTAATTTGAACTGTAGCCAAACATGAAAATTATGCNTTCCATGAAATTTCTTTATATTATTCTAATGACATTAACAATTAATTTGAACTGTAGCCAAACATGAAAATTATGTAAAAAAAAAAAATTTCATTTGCATGTTAATATGTATAAATGGGCAATCCCTGTATTTTCCGTTATTAATTTTAGTAAATTAAGTTTCCATTTTTGACACTTTGATCATGCGTACTATTTGATGTAATAAAACAGAATGATAAAATATCCACAAAATATAGAAAATAATTTTTGGTACTTGAACGTTGTTAGTGTTCTGCCACGTTTACTGGCCGGTGGAGGGGGTTTCTGCTGTTGTCTGCGCAGCGTGTCGGCAATCACGTCCCGTGTCTGCTTTTCGCTTTTAGACGTGATCAGGCAGGCCGTTCAGCTAAGGCCTGATCACAGTTCATAGCAGCACTTTCTATATGAACGGCACGAACCTAAGCGCCATTATTACCTCGGCTAATGTCCCACATTTAATTCCATCATTGCTGTACCGGAGGGCTTTTTAACTGAGAGAGATATATTTTTCTTACCTGAGAGATAGAGAGAAATTTTTCTTATCTGAGAGAGAGCGAGAGATTTTTCTTAACTGAGGGAGAAAGATTTTGTTTAACTGAGGGAGAAAGATTTTGTTTAACTGAGAGAGAGAAAGAGAGAGATTTAGTTTTTAACCTAGAGAGAGAAAGAGAAAGATTTTGTTTTTAACTGAGGGAGAGAGAGAAAGATTTTTCTTGAGAGAGAGAGAAAGAGAGAGAGAGAAACATTTGTTCTTAACTGTGGGAGAGAGAGAGAAACATTTGTTTTTAACAGAGAGAGATTTGTTTTTAACAGAGAGAGAGAGAGAGAAACATTTGTTTTTAACAGAGAGGGATTTGTTTTTAACAGAGAGAGAGAGAGAGAGAAAGAAAGAAATATTGTGTTTTTAACTGAGAGGAAAGGAAATTTGCTTGCGGCAGAGCGCGATGGCTAGCACCAGCAGCTTGACTTGCGGCACAATGGCGTTATGGGAAATGGAAGTCATGTACAGAACTGGCCAGGAAAACTGCAACAAGGACGCGCAGAAAATCTTTAATTGCTTCCTTTCTCCTATAGTATTATTTAAACTCGATGCTGAAATGTGGTGCAGTTGAGATTCAGGAATTCTCCTTGCCTGTTACTTGATTCCTTCGCTGTGTTTCGGAGGACTAATTAGCGAACTNAGAGAGAGAGAGAGAAAGAAAGAAATATTGTGTTTTTAACTGAGAGGAAAGGAAATTTGCTTGCGGCAGAGCGCGTTGGCTAGCACCAGCAGCTTGACTTGCGGCACAATGGCGTTATGGGAAATGGAAGTCATGTACAGAACTGGCCAGGAAAACTGCAACAAGGACGCGCAGAAAATCTTTAATTGCTTCCTTTCTCCTATAGTATTATTTAAACTCGATGCTGAAATGTGGCGCAGTTGAGATTCAGGAATTCTCCTTGCCTGTTACTTGATTCCTTCGCTGTGTTTCGGAGGACTAATTAGCGAACTNGCAGTTGAGATTCAGGAATTCTCCTTGCCTGTTACTTGATTCCTTCGCTGTGTTTCGGAGGACTAATTAGCGAACTGGGTCGAGATACAAAATTAAACCGTTCACTCGGGTGTAATTAAATGAACTCCATATTAAATTAAGATACGTCAAGATCTTGGAGAATAATTAATGGAATAAAAATACCCCGCGATAAATTAAATTGCGCTTAGAAGTAACTTGTAAAGAAAATATCTCATTAACTTTTTCTTGCAGAACGGAAAGATGTGCGTTTATGGGAAAACTGGAGAACCATAAAGATGGGAAGGGAGAGAAAAACGGAAGGGGACTGAAAAGTCAAGTGATATAAACAACACAGGGGGACGATGAGAGGAAAGGAGAGGGTGCGGAGAGATTTGGGTGGCTCTCAATATCGAGGTCTTGAGAGCCGATGAGGGTGAAGCGAGGTGAGTATGGAGCAACGCCGGAATGCAAGGGCGGGGGGAAGCGGGAGATCCCTGAGAAAACCCGCCGACCAGCGACATCGTCCGGCACGATTCCCACGTGCGAAAATCCGGGAGTGACCCCNAGATCCCTGAGAAAACCCGCCGACCAGCGACATCGTCCGGCACGATTCCCACGTGCGAAAATCCGGGAGTGACCCCGATGGGAATCGAATCCTGTTCGTCTTGATGGGAGGTGGTCACTATTGTATATATATATATATATATAGCCGCTACGTCAATCGCGACCCCAGGAGAGGAAGCGTAAGAAACTGAAATAAACTGCGAGAAAAGAAAAGGCGTGAAGTGTGAGAAAGGAAGATATATAGGAATGAGGACGTAAAAAAAAAAAAACATTCGTGATGTTGACACTTCACTGGGAAGTGCTTGTAACACCTGGAACGTGCTATTTTCAGCCGTACGTCAAAAGGCGCTCGATGAAACGCCACGGATCAAACGGGACAGTTCACGCAGATACTGGAAGGGTGCAATAGAACCTCCGTTAAAAGAGAATACTTGTAACGTAACTCCGCGTGTTTTCCGGTGTGATTGGACGCGCTTTTATGGCACTGGAGCGCACAGGCGGAAATAAATCCGCAGGTTGAAAGGATTGTGTGAGGCAGGCTTCGGTAGCTTCTCATTCTGCTGCGCACTTTTTTTTTTTTTTATTTAATTTCCGTACTGGCAGTCGATGCGAACACTTTTAATCGTCGCGAGAGTTTCTGTGGATTTGGAGCGGATGCTTGGTGTATCACATACATGTTTTATATCCAATCTCGCCTGAGCATGCTGAAGTATTTGCCCCTGTGTGGATGTGTGTTTGTTTTTATCTCGTTTTTTCATATTGGACATCAATTCTGCTTCTTAAGTGAAAAAATTAAATCTAGTTAAGATATTTATTTATTTTATGTATGTAGCTATGAGCAGATGATCATAAGGCTCTCATAAGATATTTCCATTATGAATTTAATGTATATTACGGAGTAGTAAATTATATAATATGTATAAATGAACTGTTTGTATTAACTGTTTGATTATATATATAATCTTATTAGTATAATTTTTTTAAATAAGAGTTTCCCGTGTAAAATTTTTTTCCAAATTTATTTTTTTATTACGTTTTTGTTTGTTATATTTTTCCTCAAATTTGCGAACAAAATAACTTCCTTTACAATTCAAATTTATTTATTTCCTGAATAAACAAAAATTAAAAAAAAAAAAAAAAAAGAATTGTAATTGACTGAAAATATTTTAAATATGTAACTGGATGTTCGTTAATCATGTCGTGTTGCCATAATAACATCAGCATGTTTGTGTGTATTAGTGTTTTCTAGAGCTACGATGTTTATACATTGGATTTAAAGTAAGAACCACAGGTCCGAAAATCGACCCAACAGCTTATTGTTTCCGTGAGTTCCGATTTAAAAGTGAGGTTTTATTCAATCATACGTCACACTTGCGAGCTCCTACAGCCTAGCATTGACCAATAAGCAAGGTGTCGCCAGTTCGATCCCCGCAGGTGCATAAACATTTGGTATTCACGATACACAGTTAAAGACATCGCCTCCTTGGTGCTTGCACGGCGCTGCAGCACATTCAGATAAGTTTTTTTTAATACGAAAGTATTAAACGTGTTCACAATATATTTACCTACGGGAAGAAAACATACACCATAAGACGACGTTATAACATTTTCAAAACATCACGTTCGCTATAAATATTACTTTGTAGCCCTCCAGCATCATTAAAAATTGATTTTCCGGAACGCCGCGTTTTAATACGTACTTCCCGGAAACAATTAATTGAGAACTTTTTTTAAATCAACATTTGAAAAATGCCACTACCCTTACCTGAATATATACAGGATGATTCTAAAGTCATGGGACAAACATTGAGGGGTGGTAGAGCTCACTAAAACAAACAATTATCGTATAGGAATATATGGGCGAAAGTGACGCGTCGAGGCACAAACACAAAAACATAACACATTAACGGAAACATAAAATGTTCATTAGCAGCATACGTAACGAGTGATTCCGTACAGGAAATGTTAACACAGTTGCTGGAAATGCATCCACCAACAGTCACGCATGCTTGGCGACCTCTACATATGGCGTGATTGGCTGACAATGGTGGCGTGCGTGAAATACCCGGCGTATTTGAATCTGTTCGCCAATCACTCCACCGACGCTACCAAGCTTGCATTACTGTCGGTGGTAGCAATTTTGAGCAATTATTATAAACATTGCCGTAAAAAGGCATTCAGCGGCGACGTTGTAAATAAACAATGTGTTACATTTCATGTGTTAGTTTTGTGTTTGTGCCTCAACGCGTCACTCCCACCCATATATTCCTATACAATAATTGTTTGTTTTAGTGAGCTCTACAACCCCTCAATGTTTGTCCCATGATTTTAGAATCACTCTGTATAGGTAGGGAATATAGGGAAGGTAGTCCCATGTATTTACGTTGGAATAAAAGTGTTAGAAAGTAAAATAAATCGTTTCAGTATTCACAGATGTTTACCTGTTTTTTTTTGTTTCTAAATTTTTATGCATAAAAGTGTAAGACTGATAAAAATGTAAAAATATGCACTGTTTCTAATAATATCACAGTTTCACTTTACATGCGCACGAATGAAGTGTCCAGGCCCATGGCAATGCGTGGCGGAAGAATACACACGCGAGGTTTTAAAACGGGTCTTTGCGTTAACCGCGAACAGCACTCGGCGTAATGTACGGCCTGTGAGTGGAGCGGTTTGTCGAGATGTAGAGCAGCGTCCACGTGACGTGCTAGCGTGCGGACACGCGGGGCCGGCGGCGCAGGTTTATCGCCTCGTAAATATCCGGCGGCCGAGGTACTTATCACGTTTTACACTGGCTACACCCGCCTCCTGCGTGCCAATTACGGCCCCGCTGTGCATTCTGCAAGCCGCGATGTTTTGCCTTAACCCCGCGCATGCCCCGTGCAAACGCACGCTCGCTGACGACGCGGGGGAAAAAAAAAAACTCGCGGACAAGCGATTCTGTCCGGAGAGGGAATGCGCGGTAGCGTGCGCGTATCGCCCGCGCAGTAACTCATCTCCGTGTTCCATAACTGTACTGTTGTTTTTTTTTTGTTGTGAGTTTCAAAATAATCTAAGACTGTTTGTTTTACTGCACTCGCATTCATTCAATACAGTTCTTTAATCACTGGTGAATTAATACATTTAAAACACTACAGTTCTCTTTTGTCTATGGCATACTACACAATGAGAAGTGTGTTCTAGAAGCACTTTAATTCTGATAATGTATTCATTCCCAATATTCCCCTTGGGGGCCCCGGTTTTGTAGTGGTTAGACTACTCGCCTCCCGCCTAGGTGAGCCTGGTTAGATTCCCGACGAGATCACATGTGGGAATCGTGCCGGACGATGCCTCCGGTCGGCGGGTTTTCTCGGGGTATTTCCCGTTTCTTCCTTCTTTGTATTCCGCCGCTGCTCCATACTCACATCACTTCACTCCCATCGGCTCTCAAGACCTCGATGTTGAGAGCCGCTTAAAATTTCTCCACTCCACCCCCTCCCCCCAATATCACCCCCTCCTCCAGAATACTGTCCTTCACTCGGAAGCGATTTTATTATACAAATTTACTAATTCATAAAAAATGGGGTTGCGGTTGAGTCTGGTATACGGCTATGGTTTTATGTGAATACGTATAAGTTAGCAGGTCATATTTTCTTTGGAAGATGGGAACGAAAGCAACGAAATACACTTGGCTTTTATGACTTTAATCCACAGATCTAATCGAGATCTTCTGTTCGGCACCAAAACCAACGCACTAGCACACCGTAACCTCGAGATGTAATACTGACCGGAAATTTTCGTCCACTGCCAAATTTGCCACCAGTCGCCGTGGGCCCCCACCAGCGCGTGCGCGGTGCCGAACCAAGGTCGTGCTCGCATCGTAATCGTATACTGAATTGGATGAGACCATATTCATTTCAATAGTGTTATTAGTCAGGAAGTTATAATGTCTGATTGGATCACCCTGCAGACTTTACATATCCGTTTCCGTCCTGGTAATGGCCAATGTGTAAGCCGTACGCAATGCCTGCATTGAATCTGAGAATCTATAAGAAGTATTGAGGCTCTGTTTCAAGAGAGACAAGTGTGTGGAGGAAGTAATGGGACTTTGTTGCAGGATAGGCAAGACTTGTAGTAGGAGTAATGGTGTTGTGTTGCAGGAGAGAGACACGTCGGCTCGGTCCAGCACGGACCTGGTGTACCTGACTGAGCGCGAGCAGAAGATCATCATGAAGGTGCTGCAGAGAGACGAGGAACTCCGCAGGAAGCACCAGATGAGAGTGCTGTGAGTACATGCATCTCCCCTCCTCACAGAATGATTTGTTTTGTTGTAAAGGCTGTTCACGATAAAGTGAGCACTTTTGAAATCAACCTTAGAAAAATGGTCACTGCCCTTACCTTGCGTATATTGTAACGGGCGCGCTGAGATACACGTCCCCGGTAAAGTTGGTAACGATGGAGGGAAAGTAGTTCCATGTCTTAACGTCGAATAAAAATTGTCAAGGTAACCATTTGTGATAACTTAAATTATTTGTTTCTCCTTCTGACTTTTTAATGCATCGAAGTGTCAAAATGAGCAGATTTGTAAAATATTTATTTTCCTAATAATTTCACTGTTTCACGTGACCGACGCACGAGTAAAGTGATGAGGCCCATGCCAGTTTTAATTTTACATAAGGCGGAAGAATACACAACGTGCACACAAGTAGATCTTAAGCAGGGCTTTCATAAGTGCTAATTTTATCGTGAACAATCTCTATAGTATAGCTTATTTTATATTTTTGTGATGGGATTCCGAAAGTACTAGAATGCCACTGCGGGGCCGAAAAGTGCACTACAAAATGAATTAATTGTCAACATATCATATAAACAAACAGACTGATAGAAACTACTAGTTTAAATTATACGAAAAATATTTTGTTATAATCAAAATTATATATATATAATGTTCAAGACTGTGCCAAAATGTCACAGCACTGATTAAATGGACAATTATCAATTATCTTGGACATACACCATAGTAACATTTCCGTATAGGTTGGAGGAAAGTCACAAAATAAAACAAAAATCGGCGTGTGTGTCGCGATGCTGAGAATGCCTATTAAATACACAATTGTTTTCAAGCAGCCCCGAAAATATAATTCCAATGGATTTAAGTCGGAAGAACGTGCAAGCTAGCCAATAGGTCGTTCCCAACCTGGTCATTTGTTGGGAAATCGTCAGCTGTATCCAATAAGCTGTCAACGTATGCGACAAACACTTGGTATTTCTGAAAGAATGAGACAATCAAGCGATACGACTGCACGCGTGCACATTCTTGCCGAAGGTGGTCATTTTTTGGCATCTCTTGAAACTGTAAGCAGCGCCACGTTATTGCAGTTCAAACAGGACCATAACCTCGGAAACAAGTTCAACTAGACCACATGTTTATATAAACTTATTTTATTGTTTTGGTTTCTCTTGTCCACTGGTGAAGTGGGCCCCACTTGTTATGCAACATTCTGTGGATCACCACCACAAACAACGTACAGTTTATCCCTTTCTGTAATCCATTTGGGGAGTAATGGGACTTCCGACTCATCCTGCAGAAGACCAATTGCATCCCTCATGCAGTCTTCCATTGATGCGTCGGCATCTTAGTTTCCAATTTTGTCGCGATCGGATGACGTTGACGACTGAGGATTGGCGATGCATCGTCTATAGTGTCGAATACAGGTTTCTTCTGGTCACGGATAACGTCAGCATCAGAGCGATAGTAACGTGCGCAAGCCCATTTTTTTTTCGGAAGGGGGCTATCAAAACTGCGGGGGATTTTTTTTTGTGAAGTAGTGACTGATGAAATTATTGCTCTCAAAATTGCACACTTGCTGACGGCCACCCATAAAGTACCGGTGTCCGGAGGTTTCTTCCCCGGTAAATTTTTCGCTTTCAAGGTTAAAATTTAGCGGTAGTTAAGCTTGCTTCAAGTCAAAACAGCGTGCGTTCCTCTGACATTAATTTATTTTTGAGCCAAAATGTGTCAGTGTGTCTAAACATACTGTACATTAGGGAAGCGTCAACATTTAATTTTGCTCGTGCAACATTAAAATTATCAACATTCAAAATAACATATTGACGGTGTTTCCACGTGCCAGGCCAGCTTACTTCCCAACCCGACGATAACTTACCGCGGTAAATATACAAAAATTCGTATTCTCGTGGGAGGCTACCATTTCCCCCCCCCC
>NQII01003201.1:132410-149659 GCA_002778355.1 Clitarchus hookeri
AAAATATCATGGCTAGCTTACAGGTTACAAATATGCAAAAAAAAAAAATCCCCTTTATATTTAACGGCAAACACAGTAAAACGATTTCTCCTGGTTATTACGTACATATCCTGGTGTGCGTCAATACATTTTTTTTAATAATGTTAATTATCTTGTCTTTGCAACAGAGATGATTATTTACGTAGTTCTTCACAAAAACCAGATTTATATCTAAAAACGTGAAGGGAATTTTTTTTTTTTTTTTCGGGGATTGACATTACATTTATTCTCTACAATGAGAGCACTACTTAGGTAATATTATGTACATACTATAAATATAAATATTTTGTCTTGTAAATATGTATTATAAATGTAAATATTGTGTATTATAAATAGAGATGGCCGATCAATTGCAGCGTNTTTTTTTTTTTTTTCGGGGAATGACATTAGATTTATTCTCTACAATGAGAGCACTACTTAGGTAATATTATGTACATACTATAAATATAAATATTTTGTCTTGTAAATATGTATTATAAATGTAAATATTGTGTATTATAAATAGAGATGGCCGATCAATCGCAGCATGCTGCGTTGTCACATGTATTTCCTTGTCAAATGGTGTATCTGCGACAGTCACTGAAGTATCTGTGACTGAGATGTCTTATAATGACATACGTTCACATGTTGGTGAAATGAACTGTGACGTGTCACAGCGAACTTTCTACTGGAGCTTGCGTGTTTGCGAAGAGAATGGCAAATGAGTGCTTTCAAACAAAATATTCCATAAGTAACCAAAGCTTTATTAATTTTTTTTAAACGGTAATAAATCACTTCACATTTGAATTTCACTTTTATCGCGTTCGCTCCGACCTACTGTATTATTATACAGTTAGTCTACAAACCATAGCAGAATAGTAGATAATAAAAGTATATATTTATTTTATATGCACTTTTATGTTAGTTTTAAAGAAAAGAAAAAAAAAAAGAAATTTAGCTAGGAAAAAATTACTACGTAAAATAAGGATTGGGATAACAAATCCCCGGAAAAGGAACATTTATTATAAAATTACACTTAAATACTGATGTTTTTAAAACCAACACTGGTAATGCTATCGTCACTACCGTTACCTTTTTGTGCCTTCAAATTTCTGTTACTGCGACAAAATCACAGATACAAGTCACATTTATATATCACAGTAACAGTTGTCACAAATATTTGTAAATATGGATTGAGCTTCTCTCTAATTACAAATCCAAATATAAATACAAATATTACCCTACGCATTATAAATACAAAAATTACATTTATAAATAAATAAAAATATTACATTTATAAATAAATAAAAATATTACATTTATAAATGAATAAAAATATTACATTTTTAAATTAATAAAAAAATATTACATTTTTAAATTATTTAAATAAATAAAAATATTACATTTTTAAATTAATAAAGAAATATTACATTTATAAATGAATAAAAAATATTACATTTATAAATGAATAAAAGTATATTACATATGTAGGTAAGTGAATAAGAGTATTACATATATTTGCTATTGAACGCTTGTAAAGATGGTAACATTGTGAGAATGTTTTTCTCTCTTGTAAAACTGCTAGTAGAGTGAGAGAGAGAGAGAGGCTGCTCCGAGAAGCTGTCATGGCGGGTAGTATCCAGAAGGCGGCTCTGCAGACGACAGTGTCTCGCCGTGCGAAGAGAGCGGAGCGGCGTGCCTTCCTTCTACGTGAAGTGTAAACAGATCAGCAGGAACACTGCAGCCCGCGGCTTCGCCCCGCATACCTGTCCTCTCCTCCCCCCCGTCCCCCTCGCACTGTGCTTAGAAGTTCCTGTGCGAGACAGCTTTCGGGCGCTTCGCAGGAGACACCCGCTCCCTTAGCTTCTAGGGTTGCGCGAGTATTCGATACACCGAAACGAAAACGAAAAATCAGAGCTTCCGTTTTCGATCTCGATTAAAAAAAAAAAACTTGCTGCTAAAAGTCTAAAGTAGGGCCAGTGACTTTTCGCGTAAAAATCGGAGAACACGGTAGACTTCAATACTATATACACACCTCAGCTGTTGTTATATACCTCCATTGGCTGCTGGTGCCGTGTCCGTCTTTGGCCAAGCCACTCGGGACTAAGTAACTCCGACACTGAACCTTCGTGATTCTTGGCGCAAACGGTTAACACGGGCCAGAACATTTTTTTTAGCCAATCAAAGAAGCTGGACGGCCCTACAGTGCTTTGGAGTGTATCGTGTCTCGAAATCTATTCGCTAAATATCACTGCCGCTAGTCTAAAGGAAATTAATGTACGAGTACTTACCAAGTGTTCGTTTAGCCGAATGACAATGAAAATTTTGCGGTGTGTGTCAACCGTACCGAATCTCAGTCCGGATAGATCCCAGCTGGTTTTCGGTGTTCCATGTTTTCGTGGAATAACTTCAATACATGTACAGTTGTATGTCTCCGTCTCTAACTGCCCTGGTCTCGACGAGATGTTAAGTCGTAAGTAAACAACTTGTTTTCTTGGAGTTAGATTTACTTACCCGACGCACTGACAATAAATATTCTGTAGTGATACCATCCTACCGAATTATTTGTTTGGAAAGTACAGCATCTGTCAGGTACATAAAATAATTACATAAAAATAAACTTGAAATGTTTGCAGAATAATCTTGAGAAGTTCTTAAAATATGTTATTACAGCATTTATTTCTTCCTTATGCAATCCACCTGTTGCTTATTTTCGTATGCGTTCCAAGGCAATATTTTAGAAGTATTTTTTTTTGGTACTGTGCGACCATTGGTGTTACTGCGCAAGTTAATTTCACATTTCCAATCGACGACACGCCAGTTGTGCGTTTGACAATACAGAGTGACCACCTTGATAAAACGTTAACATATTTGTTGAACCTTAAATAGGGCTGAGGAGCTCTCGTGAAATTATTTTTTAAGTTTTCTTTACAGTTTCACAAATTGTAAGCACGCATTTTTCATTTTTCGTTTCGTGAAACAAAAAGTCACATTCGCACAACCCTTCTTAGATCCTTACTCGAGTTGCCATGACGTTTGTTGGCAAAACTGCGATCTCGAACGCCTACAGGCGATCCTCACCTGCTTACAATTTACAGCGCAGAAAAGAGTAATAAGTGCATTGCATAAAAACCACACTTTTATTTAAAAAAAATATTGTGTATATTTAATTTTGAAATTTAGTTTAGGGAAAGGTTGAGTGACTGACTGACAGCGCTCAAACGGTATTTCAATAAGAGCCCAAATTTGTCACAATACGTGCATCAGAGGCGTAAAATATTGGGGGGGGGGTAGGGGGAGTACACCTTACCCCTCACTAAATGTAGTAAAGGGCTCCAGAATGAGAGTGAATGGGCACCCAAATTGGTTATTGTTCACAGAGGTGCGTTGATATACTTTATGTAGTCTCTAATGCTTGTCTTCGTAATGACTTTTTTTTTTTACTTAAATGCAGGACTTAAATCCTGGTTTTAAATTATACTTTCGCAATAAATACTTAACGAACATCTTCGCTATTGGTTTATATACTTTTATGCGGCATGCAATTTAGATTTTTATCGTACCACAAAATTAAATTTGAAGAGAGACAAACATGTCTTGAAAGAGACGCCTAAGGGCGTGTCATCTTCCTAAGTTGGAGATGAGGTTTCGCTACTGATGTGCAATCAATCACTGCCACTACTGCGGATTTATTTTGTACTCCATTAATTTTTTTACACGTTTTTACTCTATACTCGCTTCTTTTTTTTTTACCAAGAGACTAATTGTTGCTATTACGTGACTTACACCTGCACCATCAGTATTCTAAAGCAGAGAAGCTATGACTTGGGTTTTAACGTACGTTTTCATGTGAAACCGCCATTGCCAATTCTGTTACTGTTTAATACCTTTGTGCGTGCCGCTGTTCTTACCTACCAACTCCCTCCCCTCGGTTTTTTCCCCGACAAAATGTTCTGGATTCGCCCCTATGTCCTCTGATGTAAGCAAATATTTCACAGGTATTTTTTTAATTTCTATCCGCCCAGAATTTTTTTTAAATTTATTATTCTATATACGTGCTACTTTCTAAGAATAGCTACTTTTAGTGGCAGAGGTTAACAAAAATGGATTTGGGCGAAAAGTTTTTTTCGTGTTCCGGGTCAAAGATATACGTATGTGTTTGTGTTATATGTGGGCCATCACCTACAGTGCCGTATAAAAGGAAGCGTTTGGGGGGGGAGGTGTCACCCCCCCCCCTGTTCTACAAACTCAATGAAATTCTAATTTTTAACAATTTTTGTCGAGAAGTGCGGCATAGAAAGATATGGTGTGCCCGAATCACCATACTAAACTTAGTGTGGGCCAAAGTCATTGTGCTTTTCTTTTCACCCACCGTATATTGACGGTTAGTTTCTTTATTTTATAGTGAAACTTGTGTACATGTTTAGGATTTTGAAGTTCAAGAGCGCATTGATAGAAGGCTCATTATGATTACGAGCATTAATTCAATTCGAACAGAAAAATTGTCTGTCTATGAACTGTAACACTTTAAACTGAAGTAGACTAATTGAATTGAAGTTTTATATGAAGTTATTTGATTTGTTTTCATGTTCATCTTAGAAATGTTCTCAGTTGCAGACTGTTGTATCAAAGGAAGTTCTTGTATAATGCGCGTAATCATTTTCATCTACCGTGGTGTGTTTTTTTTTTTCTAATTCAAAGTTTCCAAATGCGCCTACCTATTTTATTTTTAATTTTAAAACCCTTCTTTTGCAAAGCTTACGAAGCTATACCCACGGGCCTGATCACAGATCACCTCCCTGACGTAAAGCACAGACAATAATAACAACGTATAAAAAAATACACTAACTTGGTACTAATTGATAAAAATACGAAAAAGTCTAGATGTCAGAATCTTCCTTTACAAATACGCAGTCGACAGGACACTGCATCAATGCTTATACCGCTGTATTAAAAAAAATAAAAGCCAACCTAAGCAGTAATGCCTTAAAAAAAAAAAAGCCAGTTACGAGACACGCGCAAGTTCTTTAGTCCTGTCTCTCCGGCGACCTTTGGCCACTTCCGGTTTCCACGTAATACTTCCTGTTCGCGTGCGTGGCCGAGGTAAATATCTTAGAGGTTCATCAGCTAATGGTTTCCAGATTGTTCGCATGATTTTTCTCCCCTTTCCTCCTCTTTACGTACGGAAGGTTCACGACTTAAATTTTAAAATTTAATTTTTACAGTGGAGAGCTGGCTCTCTACTAAACTATTCATAGCCTAAAATTAAAAATTGAATTTAAAAATTAAATATCAACAACCAAAAATTAAAAAAATAATTTTGGAAATAAATTTTTACAGCTTTAGGAAATAGCCTAAATTTAAAAAAAATTATTCAAACCTAGTAAACAGTACTTATTTTCCCAAGCTGGTCAGCTACAGTATTTTTTGTTAGTTTCAGTTCCTTCCTTGGTACATTTCAGTTACTTCCTTTCGACAGAAGTGTGTTATTTTTTAACACTGACATGTTGTCTATGTTGTAATTGTTCTGTGTGTGTGATTCTGTTTTCAATTTTGTAACTGTTCATGTATTNCAGAAAAATTGTCTGTCTATGAACTGTAACACTTTAAACTGAAGTAGACTAATTGAATTGAAGTTTTATATGAAGATATTTGATTTGTTTTCATGTTCATCTTAGAAATGTTCTCAGTTACAGACTGTTGTAGCAAAGGAAGTTCTTGCATAATGCGCGTAATCATTTTCATCTACCGTGGTGTGTTTTTTTCTTCTCCAAATCAAAGTTTCTAAATGCGCCTACCTATTTTATTTTTAATTTTAAACCCCTTCTTTTGCGAAGCTTACGAAGCTATACCTACGGGCCTGATCACAGATCACCTCCCTGACATAAAGCACAGACAATAATAACAATGTATAAAAAAATACACTAACTTGGTACTTATTGATAAAAATACGAAAAAGTCTAGATGTCAGAATCTTCCTTTACAAATACGCAGTCGACAGGACACTGCATCAATGCTTATACCGCTGTATTAAAAAAAATAAAAGCCAACCTAAGCAGTAATGCCTTAAAAAAAAAAAAGCCAGTTACGAGACACGTGCAAGTTCTTTAGTCCTGTCTCTCCGGCGACCTTTGGCCACTTCCGGTTTCCACGTAATACTTCCTGTTCGCGTGCGTGGCTGAGGTAAATATCTTAGAGGTTCATCAGCTTATGGTTTCCACATTGTTCGCATGATTTTTCTCCCCTTTCCTCCTCTTTACGTACGGAAGGTTCACGACTTAAATTTTAAAATTTAATTTTTACAGTGGAGAGCTGGCTCTCTACTAAACTATTCATAGCCTAAATTTAAAAATTGAATTTAAAAATTAAATATCAACAACCAAAAATTAAAAATATAAATTTGGAAATAAATTTTTACAGCTTCAGGAAATAGCCTAAATTAAAAAAAATTATTCAAACCTAGTAAACAGTACTTATTTTTCCAAGCTGGTCAGCTACAGTATTTTTTGTTAGTTTCAGTTCCTTCCTTTCGACAGAAGTGTGTTATTTGTGCACACTGACATGTTGTCTATGTTGTAATTGTTCTGTGTGTGTGATTCTGTTTTCAATTTTGTAACTGTTGATGTATTNACACTGACATGTTGTCTATGTTGTAATTGTTCTGTGTGTGTGATTCTGTTTTCAATTTTGTAACTGTTGATGTATTGAATAAATAAATAAAAGGTTTATCAATTAATAAAATGAACATCTCGAAGCCTCATTCCAGGGAATAAAGACCGCCTGCGTGTCCCCATGTTCTGAATTAGCTTTCGCTGATCATTCTGAAAGGGGTTAAGGGCGTAGCTCAATAATGAGTCATGATTCGGTAGAGCACAGCAGTATAAGATGAGGTTTATTAACATAAAGATTACACAATAACTATTTACATGACTATTGATCGGAGGAGCTTTAATTGAATACCAAGATGCTAATTAATTATATTAAATATTATTATCTCACGCCATTACTATTACAATCTAATTGGAAAGTCCCCACCGTGTTCATGTTGCCGGAGGCTGATTGTAGGAGGCGGTTAACGACGGCCGGACACACCCGTCTTCCGTGGTCTTCTCTCTGGTCGGGTCGACGACAAAAGACGNGGAGGCGGTTAACGACGGCCGGACACACCCGTCTTCCGTGGTCTTCTCTCTGGTCGGGTCGACGACAAAAGACGCTGCTCCCGGTGTTAACGCTGGCCTATATCGGGCGCGTTGTTTAATATATTTCAGCCCCGTTTACTGGCCGGTGGAGGGGATTTCTGCAACTGTCTTTCACAAGGTGGTGTTGCAATCACGCTCGTGTCCTGGTTCCATGTTTGAAGGTGTGATCAGGCAGGCCGTTCAGCTAAGGCCTGATCACATCATAACACCCACCACAAAACTCCTCTGGGCGTAATTCACCGCCCAAAGGTAGAAAACTCCATACTCATAAAATAATTATTATTCACACTGTAACAATTAATTATTAATTACTAATATTGCAATACGGCATTTGCCGTAAATATGTCAACATTTTACATAGTTAACATGTTCGGCTGAATTCCAAAATAACCGTTGTAGCCACTAGAACGCCAAAAGTAAATTTTGTAATAATTCGTTGTGTATGGTTTGCTGGCAGTTTTCAGCTTAGCGTAAAAACTCAAGTAAAACCAAGATAAATCCTAATCTCAGGCGAACGAAGTGCCGAATTTCGAAGATATAGCTTTATAAAATTCTTTCAACGTTAAGGTAGACTTCAGCTAAAATTACGAATGGTGTTCGAATATTTTAATTTAAATTAGTTTGGCACCAGTTAAGGTTTAAATGCATGTGACTGAAACTATATATAAAGTATTTGAAAATAATTTTTCATGTTATTATTAGTATTAGATTTTTTTATATCTGTATCAGATGTCACAAAACCGTAAGATATTTTCAATAATGGAGAAAAAATGCATTTGAATACACTTAAGCAGCACTGTTCAGTCCAGTGCAAAACAGTTAAGTCACGGTCCTACACTGANCAGCCCCGTTTACTGGCCGGTGGAGGGGATTTCTGCAACTGTCTTTCACAAGGTGGTGTTGCAATCACGCTCGTGCCCTGGTTCCATGTTTGAAGGTGTGATCAGGCAGGTCGTTCAGCTAAGGCCTGATCACATCATAACACCCACCACAAAACTCCTCTGGGCGTAATTCACCGCCCAAAGGTAGAAAACTCCATACTCATAAAATAATTATTATTCACACTGTAACAATTAATTATTAATTACTAATATTGCAATACGGCATTTGCCGTAAATATGTCAACATTTTACATAGTTAACATGTTCGGCTGAATTTCAAAATAACCGTTGTAGCCACTAGAACGCCAAAAGTAAATTTTGTAATAATTCTTTGTGTATGGTTTGCTGGCAGTTTTCAGCTTAACGTGAAAACTCAAGTAAAACCAATATAAATCTTAATCTCAGGCGAACGAAGTGCCGAATTTCGAAGATATCGCTTTATAAAATTCTTTCAACGTTAAGGTAGACTTTAGCTAAAATTACGAATGGTGTTCGAATATTTTAATTTAAATTAGTTGGGCACCAGTTAAGGTTTAAATGCATGTGACTGAAACTATAAATAAAGTATTTGAAAATAATTTATCATGTTATTATTAGTATTAGATTTTTTATATCTGTATCAGATATCACAAAACCGTAAGATATCTTCAATAATGGAGAAAAAAATGCATTTGAATACACTTAAGCAGCACTGTTCAGTCCAGTGCAAAACAGTTAAGTCACGGTCCTACACTGANAAAAAATGCATTTGAATACACTTAAGCAGCACTGTTCAGTCCAGTGCAAAACAGTTAAGTCACGGTCCTACACTGATGGTAGGTAGGGGCCCTTATCCGCCCATTATTAATAACATATAAGGTAACTTCACATTTAGTGTTAAAGGTACAAATCCATTTTCCAAAAGTGTATAGAAATACACGGGAAGCCAGGATTAAACTAAGAGAAATGTTAACATTACAATCCATAAAAAAAAACTTAATTTAAATAAGGAAATAAATTAAGGATTGCGAAACCACACAGTACAGATAGATTATTCATTTCGCTAGAACTATTTTCCAGCTATTTTATTAGTTAGTTCAGGCACGTGATCATCATTATACAATTTAGTGAGGAATTCACTTTGAAACTGGTAATTTTTGAGTAGGCAACTTCTCAGTCTGCTTGCGAGTTGAAGCTGCAACGACCAAGCGTCTCCGTAGAAACGAGACTGTTTCTGACGTTCCAGTTAGTACCTGCCTCCCCCCCCCCCTCCTCATCCAACACTAGACATTCACACCCCCGTGCATGTCGCTACACTGCGTCGAACTTCGCTGGAGGCGGCGTGTAAGATGCAGGCGGTACCCGAACCCCCCGCGGCAAGCGAATGCTCTCCAAGCGCTAGACATTCACACCCCCGTGCATGTCGCTACACTGCGTCGAACTTCGCTGGAGGCGGCGTGTAAGATGCAGGCGGTACCCGAACCCCCCGCGGCAAGCGAATGCTCTTCAAGCGACAGCGTTCAAGTACAAGCTGCTGGAGAAAACTTAGCGTAGAGTGGCATGGGAGTTGCGCAGCAACCACTTCCCGTGTTTCAGAGTTTCCGGTAGGATTTGAGGCTACAACTCTGTTTATGTAAGCAAGTGCTTCGAAATGTAAGTACACTTCCTCTAATGCAACTAGAAAATGTTCAAGTTAGTCAAAATACTTTATTCGTATATAAAAGGAAGGGGTTTCTTGGAAATTAAAACTAAAACAAAAGTTCACAACGTGACTTTGAAAGTTGTATATTAGATAGGTCAGGTTATATTGGGCGCATGCGCAGAAGACGTAAATCGGTCTAATTGCGCCTTACCCTCTGGTTGAAAACACTCTTAAAGGCCGGTTCACGTTTCTAGGTGAGGCATGGGCCACTTTGCAGATAATTTAAATTTTTAAAAAATATTTTAAGGTCGTATGAGTGTACGTTGCTGAATTTAAATGTGTCAAAATTTATTTGTGAATTAAATTTGTAACTTTATTTTGTAAGATTTTGTAAGGGGTACCTTACAACTTTTTTTTTTTAATTTGTGTAGTATATGTATTTTTTTAATTCACAGTCGAAAAATGGTTTTCATTAAAATTGTTTTGGAAAATCATTTTAAATAGTTGATTAAAAATATTTTAGATTTTACTCACATTGAAGTTAACATGGAAATCGTTACGTTAACTTTACGTTGTTTTTATGTTCTTTTGTTTCCCTGTATTTATTTTCTCTCCTGCCATTTTCCGACTGCTTTATTGTTTGTTATGTCACGGTTGCGACAGAATTTGAAACTAACTGTTTCTTTCGTGTGTATTTCGAATGGCAAATTAACAAATTGATGCTTTCTGGGATCGAAGAAAATATTTGGGTGCAAACTGGAGTGATTTTGTGTGAGAGACGAAGTTGTTATTCACACGTAGAAGAAAGTGTTTTAGATCTGATAATTGCTCATATCCACGTTTGGTTGCAAATATCCACAAGGAACATACCACCTTTTTTTTTACATCCCAGAGACAGCATATTTCAAAGGCAAGCCTTTCTCAAGTCTCCTACCTAACTGGCGCTTGAACTTCATTGCGGAGTGTTTCAAATACACGCCTTCCCGCGAAGTTGTTGAGCTTGCGTCCAATGTGCTGACCTGCGAAGAGAACACACTTCAGACGAGGGCTGTTGAGTGCTTTCAGAACGTCACGCATATTAGAAACCTATTTCAGAGCACTAGAAAATGGCGATAAAAAAATTGCCTTTTTTTAAGTGCAGTATCTCACATACACGTCAGATACATACACAACTACTCAAAGACCTTGCAGTGAAGCGTCCTACAGACTTTCCACCAATAAATTAATAGCATCGCCGCTGAAAAGTCCCAGAGGCACGCGCAGTGTGACCAGAACACTGCACTCCAGTTCAGAGCCTTGCGCTTAGCGACGATGCCCGCACTTGATGCACGTGGCAGTGTCGCCCTTATCGCTCCCCGCGCTTTTCGGGCCTCAAACGCGGAAGAAAAAAAAAGTCTCCAGGTAGGGAGACTAAACTCGAGTTAACGCAAAGGTAACGCAACGAGCCGCATGTTAACTTTGATGTGAATCCGCTGTAAAGGCCGCAAGCAGTAACGCATGGCGTCGGCAGAGTTATCGCCGAAGGAAGTTGAGCACTTCACCGGATGCTGATAAAACTACTTCCGCATTCGCCTCAATATATTCGTGGTGTGGTATAGCTAAGTTGTTGCAAATTTCGTAGCACAGGTTTTGGGGAGAGAGAGCTTGCATGGATAACCAGTTATTCACGTATTTACCTGAATTCGTATATCTCAGCAAAATATTGTAGATTATTCACGTATTTAGTTAAATTCGTAATCAGCAAAATATTATAGGTTATTCACGTATTTAGCTGAATTCCTATTTCTCAGCAAAAAATTATAGATTATTCACGTATTTAGTTAAATTCGTAATCAGCAAAATATTATAGGTTATTCACGTATTTAGCTGAATTCCTATTTCTCAGTAAATTATAGGTTATTCACGTATTTAGTTAAATTCGTAATCAGCAAAATATTGTAGATTATTCACGTATTTAGCTGAATTCGTTTTTCTCAGCAAAATATTATAGATTATTCACGTGTTTAGCTGAATTCCTATTTCTCAGTAAATTATTGGTTTTTCACGTATTTAGTTGAATTCGTATTCAGCAAAATATTATAGATTATTCACGTATTTACCTGAATTCGTATTTCTCAGCAAAATATTATAGATTATTCACGTATTTACCTGAATTCGTATTCAGCAAAATATTATAGATTATTCACGTATTTAGCTGAATTCGTATTTCTCAGCAAAATATTATAGATTATTCACGTATTTAGCTGAATTCGTATTTCTCAGCAAAATACAGGGGCCACGGTGTCGTAGCGGTTAGGTTACTCGCCTCCAACCAAGGCGAACCTGGTTCGTTTCCCGGCGGGTTCCCGTTTCCCCCGCACTTACATTCCGGGGCTTCTCCGTGCTCACCTCAGTCCACCCTCGTCGGCTCTCAAGACGCGATGAATCTATCCGCTCCACTACGCATTTGACTCTTTCCTGAAAAAAAAAAAACTTTACCATTCACGCTTTCTCACTATACTTGGAACCGCGGTGGCTGAGCGGTTAGTTTGCTCGCCTCCCACCGGTTTTTCGCATGTGGGAATCGTGCCGGACGATGCCGCCGGTCGGCGGGTTTTCTCGGGGGATCTCCCGTTTCCCCCGCCTTTTCATTCCGGCGCTGCTCCGTACTCACCTCAATCGCCCTCATCGGCTCTCAAGACCTCGCTGTTAAGAGCCGCCGAAATCTCTTCACTCTTCATTCGCTTACTACACTTGTACTGTGCACTGATGCAGATTCACGTAAAACCAAAGGCAAAGTCCCCGTCTCTTACTGATCTTTGTTTATTTCTTTTCAGTTTTCCTCTACTGTTTCACTACTGTCCACTTCTGTGGAAGAGCACTATTGAGTGCTGGGATGCACGCATTCCCTTATCACTGTTCATGTTATTATTTCTGCAAAGGGTAATTTTATAAATAAACAACATATAAAATGAATCAATCAAACCAATCCCCGACTTATGCCGGGAAAAAGGTTTTGTTTAATTAAAAAAAGTTTGTTTGGCGTAACCAAATTAATAGTTTTTATAGGAACAATGAAATATTTTCTTTTTGAAACTAAATAATTTTGTTCTTCTTTGGTTGGTGCAGCACAAGATTTGACTTTACGTACATTTAAATGGTTTCGTTTAATACACAAAAAAAATTAGCAGCCCAACCGAGATTCGAAGCCAGATCGCTTGCGTCAGAGCGCTGCGCCCTAGCAAATTCAGCTAAAGTAACGGATTAAATAGGAACGTTTTTAAATACTCGATAAGGTGCGCAAAGAAGTGTTTCAAGTTTTCCGGCTTTACTATTTAGTTTCCTGTTAATCTTTTTTTTATTGCGATATTTACACCATTATTAAGCATCAACAAAGGCACTAACAAGCGCCGTTACTACCATAATTGTCACGAAAATTAGAAACAAACGCTCGAGCTGTGTTTTTGAACAAAGGCATCAAATGAGTGGCCTCACAAATATTCACAGTTGATTCAACCAAATATTTTGCTGATAGTCTGATATCTTTTGGCCCAACACAGAGGCTTTGTTAAACCAAGCGCGTATTTTGTAAGAACGAAATTGATTTTGGTTACACCACAAACTATTTAGTTGAGGCAAGTAATCTCTCGATTGAAATTAGTCTGGTGAGTGTGGTATTGGCAGTTTCTGAGATAAAGATAATTCTTTGGTTAATTTTTGGCTTTTCCCGATATTTCTTTCGAATTTACATCTTAACCCGATCCCTTTTATATGCCATATTATAGATCATTTTAAGGGGAATCCAGCGATATGTCGATCGTTTGAATCGGATAAATAGTTTGCGAGAAATGAGGGTTTGAAGTTCACTGAACATTGCTTTCTCGAACTTATTATTTAATTTTCCTTACCTCACGTTATATATATGGTCCTATACGAACAAATATTTCGTTGGCTGGAACAAGCCTTTCTCGGTGCAGCCGCACCCCGATTTTCAAGCTTAGCGATCTCGCCACGAGTTGACAAAAATAGGAGGCGGCATGTCCCCCCCCNTGGGTGGATGACCCGAGGAGGGTGCCGTTTGTTTCATTCAGCGGATTCTCTCTCTTCCTGCTCATTTCGCTGGGCGACGAGGGCCGTGTGTGTTAGCCCGCTCTATTAGTCGCACACGGCACATTAGGCACTCGCCTTCCACAGCCGTCTCCGGGAAAGGTCGTCAAACACCCGTGCTCACTGCGGTATTTTTTTTATTATTTTCTTTACCTCGGAATCTTTATCTTTTGTTTGTTTATCTATAGGCAGCAGGCGAAGAGAGAACCCTCGTATTGTTATCCTTGTAGATACAAAACGTGGGAGCACTTCGAGAAATCCCATGTAGCCCACTCGCAGTAGTAGTAGGGGCTGTGATGACATGACAGCCATCTTGGATGACGTAATGTAACCTTGACCTTTTTACACCATCTTGCACGGCATTTACCGCTTAGAATACTAAAAATAAATCTATATAAAAATCTTATAATCACAGAAACAAATCGAGACCTTGGGTTACTGACATTGGCGTGTGCAGCAGTTGGTCTTTGGGATGGTGGTAGGGGTTGTATATGTATTAAAATATCTTGACATTATTATTTAATTACTTTCTCTAGATACAATCAAGGACAAAGCTCAAGGTAATGATGTACCTACCATAAAAAGGTTACATGTAATGAACATATTTAAATTGTAGCCTGATTAAAAAAAAATCTTTAATCTAATATTCCTAAGAGCAAAAAAAAAAAATCTTCCCGTGTTTACAACAAGATGTTTAAAACCAAGTTAGCTATTAATAACAAGTTCCTTATACATTTTCTAAGCAAAATTTATAGGACTAGTTCGTGATGGTGAAAAGTCTCTTTCCACAATAAGGGGCCGCGGTGGTGTAGCGGCCAGGTCTCTCGCCTTCCACCTTGGTGAACTGGGTTCGATTCCCGGATTTTCGCACGTGGGAATCGTGCCGGACGATGCCTCTGGCGGGTTTTCTCGTGGTTCTCCCGTTTCCCTAGCCCTTGCATTCCGGCGCTGCTCCATACTCGCCTCGCTTCACCCTCATCGGCTCTCAAGACCTCGATGTTAAGAGCCGCCCAAATTCTCTCCACGTTGTTGGGGGATAACTCCACGTAAACAAACACACGAATCGATTGTAGAATCACTTCGAGTGATTCTTACTGTTCAGCCGGTCGTCGTGAAGCGAACATTGGGGAGACGTACAGAAGAAGTTCACTCCGCCTGCACGTTGGCAAGGCGGCCAGAAGCCAGTCGACTGACACTTGTGTGGTTAGTATCTTTGAGTTTGACATGCGGTAACCACGGAGCGATAATGACCATAATGGCGACAATGACAAGCACGTCAAATGCTCTACCGCCTCTACGAGCAAGACAGCGTAATAACACACAATGTTATCGTCGGGATACGTACACTTATGAGTCAGTGGTGACCCTATAATGTTATGCCATCGTTAAGATAAATGTATGGTGTAAGTTATAAAAGAAATTGGGAAATGGCAAGCATGCATAATTATTGTTTATTCCCTGCCCTAACCGCTTAAATAAATTATAACAGCTCATTTTTGGCGAGTTTATTGCATCACTTATATGAAAAAAATGTAACGGAAAAAAACTACAGCAGTCTACTTCAAAGTTCAGTAGATGTAAGTACATATGAGGAGATTGATATCTGTGTTTCTCTCTACAGTATATTTCTTTTGAGAAACTTGGAAAAAAAGTTTAAAACGGGTCAAGTATAACTGTTAAAATTTTCCTTTTTTCTACCCTTACCTACAAACCCTTACTTAGGAATGCTCGATATCAGTTGCGTGTGGTGAAGTGTTGCAAGGTAAGCCGGTGCTCGCTCAGTGCTGTACACACTCGGCGCTCGCAGCGGGAACCAGAAACCAGAGTGGAGCCGGGAGTAACTGCATGTACTGCGGCCACTCGCGAGAGAGCGGCGAGGCACCCGCTTCACACGTGCTGTGACGTCAACTGCAGCGCTACGTTTAAGTGGCCGATGTGCAAACTAGCAAACGAATAGGTATAGCACAGAGCAAAACACAGCTCACCTTGCAACAGATCACCACACGTCGCTGTTATAGTCTATTAACAGTTAGGTCCAACTTCTGCGATGGACCTTCGAGCGGACTCATTATTTACACATTTTCAACATGTCTATCGCCATCGTTCCAAATGTCTTACACTCACACATCCAGTTCAGTAGTCCCTCTCCTCAGTCGCACTCTTCACTCTACCGATGCTCGCAGTCCGCAGACTTCACTTCCGCCGGTCACTCGCCGCCACTCGCCACTCTGCTGGTTCGTCGCTTCTGTCTTCGCACGCCTGGCGCTTAATGTCACACGATCCTCCAAACTGTCAACTCTAAAAAAAAAAAATTCCCTGCCCGGACGCCCGTCGCAGCTTAAATAGCCCCGGTGGCCCGATCTGGAAGGTTCCCCGCACCCCGAGTCACGCCGAGAAAGGCAAGGTCATTCCATAACATTCTTTCAGATAACTGCATACATTCAATCCGGTAAAGGGTGAGGAGGCGTGCGAGCTTCGATAGCCTTATCGCGGCGGCACGCGGCGGCGTCCCTTTGCAAATCTCCGCCCTCTTCTCAGATTACGCTCGCCTGACATTCCTTCGCTCTAGCGAGCAGGATGGGGAAAGGGAAGCATCGAGGGCGTAACAACGCCTAGTACTATTATCCATCCACTGTTACTTCACACTTTTCTGAAGCACTGCTGAAGTTCTACTTCCAGGATATTCCTCCGCCTCGCGCAAACTAAGCTTAACTAAGTCTGGAAAATTACACCAGAGGACAACGCACCGCATTCGTGCGCACTCGGTTGTGATAATATTTTGCATGAGAACTACTTCTTACTAGGCATTACCAACACACATGTTTTCTCGCTATTTTTTACTAAGATTATTTATCAGTGAAGCTTTATAATTTATAGATGCGCTTGTGATACACGTCATATTCAGGAAAGAACTAATGACGTCATACATGGGATAATTTTTCAAAGATTTGATTTAAAAAATGTGAAGAAAACGCGAGTAGACCATATTTTATACTAGTACATCAATACATGTTCATCATCAAAGAAATTAGTGGTATAAAATATGTGCAGCATCTGACTAGTGGGAAATATCCTAGGAAATCTGCTCGTTCGGCGAGCAGAAATATCGGCGCGATCTCAACTTTTCGGCGTGGCTGAGGGAAAACGAGCCCTTTCCAATTACAATTCGGATACAATCTGATTGGCTGCTGTTTTTGTTCTCCGCTGTGTTACGTTGGACGTGATTGGTGCGTGTGTGAACCTGACGGAGGTTCCTTTGGGCCTATGCCCGCGCGGTTGGTTGTACTTCGGCGTGTCGCTCCAGCAGGGCGAAGCGTTGCCGACTGCGGTCAGGAATGCCGGAAATGTTGGCCCTGGCAGCCTCTGCTGGAGGCATCAGCCATTCCAGCCGCGCGCCTGGAGCCTGGCACACACTCCAGCCCGCCCCGTACTGGAGAAAATGTA
>NQII01003201.1:149668-164517 GCA_002778355.1 Clitarchus hookeri
TGACACCGTCGGTCACAAGTGCGCCTCCAGCTACTGCGCAGTCGCCAAGCACAAACGCCTGCTCGAGGAGGTCCGGAGAGGAATGGTGGCCGATAAGGGCGACGTCAGCATGCGCGTAAACTGCCCCATCGCCCTTACGCGCTAAGCACTGAACCGACGGACAAGCTGATTTTAACTGATTATGGAGGCCGCGGTGGTGTAGTGGTCAGACTATTCGCCTCCCACCTAGGCGAACCGGGCTCGATTCCCGTGCGGGGTCGCTCCCGGATTTTCGCAAGTGGGAATTCTTGCCGGACGATGCCGCTGGTCGGCTGGTTTTCTCGGGGAACTCCCGTTTCCCGCGCCCTTGCATTCCGGCGCTGCTCCACACTCACCTCGCTTCACCCTTATCGGCTCTCAAGACCTCGATGTTAAGAGCTGCCCCTAATCTCTCCACTCATTTACTCGAATGATTTATAGTGTTTTCATTAATGGAATAATGGCACGATTGTAATGACAGAAACACAAAAACACTAACAGGCAACTTTACAACATACCAGCTTTCAGAAATAAATGGTTCTTTTGACGTACATAAAAATTGTGTAAAACGATGGACTGGTCAGCATATCCGCAATGTATTGAAGTGCGTATTTGTGTAAATTGCTAAATTATCCCACAAAATTTCACGAGATAAGGAAAGGGCACTTGTTGCTCGCCTTAACACTCCCAGTCAACGATATAATTATCGTGTGTCCTAACCTCGCTAACGATTCCCGAAAATATTACCATAAAATATAATTGACGCATTAAATCGAGAAGACGAAAGCGTTGCTAAGTACGCTGCTTGGTGTTTCCTTCGCGTGGGAAGGCGACGATAACCGGAGGTCAAGTTTGTAACGTTAGACGAAGCGAGCGGCCTATCATAAAGGACGCCGCCGCACACACCGATAAACTTATCGTAGCCCACGCCTCGCTGACCCTGAGAAGCTGATATTTCTCCATTTATCACACGGGAATGTCGTCATCACCACCATTACCTTTCCCAGAACAACTTGGATTGCCGAGAACGTTCTAGACGGCACCTACCTCAAGTATAAATACCACGTACGGGCCTCTGAGGAGGGAGTGATTAAGAGCCGAGAGTTTGGCGTCTCGTGCGACCTTAAGCGACAGTCGGGCGAGGGACGACTGCGAAAGTGCGTAGGCGAGTTTGTGTGCAGTGAAGGGTGGGACTTATCTGCGGGACTGTGGACTGGATGCGCCAGTGAAAATACATTCGGGACGATGGAAATAGACAGTTTTGACTAAAAGTGTGGAAATAACTGGAGCAGTTTAAGGGACATAAGCAAGAGTAATGAATGCGATAAAGACTTTAAATGAAATGGAGATAGTAATTAAATATTGCGCTCAATAAGAATAATAGGAGTCACTATGATGCTCAGACTGGCAAATAACAGATGTTTGACTGTTTGTAGCATTGAGAATAAATATAATTATGGACTTTAGTTCTTCCAGGCGTCCATGTAACAATATGAATACACTTAAATTTGAAACCAAATAAACTAATAGAAAAGTGTATATACTCCATTCATGGTTACTTCCTACTTTTCTGAAGACCTGCTGAAGTTCTATTTCCAGGATATCCCTCCGCCTCATGCAAACAAAGCCTAGAAAATTACACCATAGGGCACAAAAGGGCACTCAGTGTAAAATTTTTCTCATAAGAACTATTCCTTACTAGTAATTACCAACACAATTATTTTATCCCTGGCTTAATTCATATTAGTTATAAATAAAATATAATTTGTACATAAAATATTTAAGTAAGAGTTAAGTTTAACCAAAATGAGGTACTTTTATGTTAACACAGGCTTCTGCTATGACAGGAAACAAGCAAACACGTCATACACGGCTGTTTTTTCAAAGGTTTGTATCAAAAAAGTGGGAAGAAACTGCGAATAAACTATAGCGTAAAATTAGCATTTCCGTAAGGTTTCTCAAAATAAAAAAAAAAACCTCTCATTAAACTTATAAAATGTTATTTTCGTTTACACTATAAACGCATTTCCTCTAATGCAAAAACAGTTCCAGTGCATAAACCTTTACTCTGTACACGGAAACAAATGTAAATGAACGAAGTATCTTAAGTTGTTTCATAGTGAGGTGAGGAAACGTCTGTGTCTCGCAGTCTCGACCGGAGCTGGATTCCAGGCGTGCCGCTGAATGAACTCCGCGAGCGAGCGTGCGATCTCACGCCCGTGTGTTTGCATTCAGATGGCTACCGAGGCGTACAGCGCGCGCATGCAAATGAAGCTCGCCGACCGCCGCCGGCCGCGAATGTTTTGCCCATTTTCGGTGCGCGGATGTCCCTGAATGTTTGTAAAGCAACTTTCGCCGAGCGTACCCCAAAAAAAAAGAGTTCATACGGTATCTTTCAGCGACCTTCGTTTTGACGCTTTTGTAAATGGTTTCATGTGTTTTATTGGTGTGTCCCAAAAAGCAGACGGTTTGTGATTTTCACGTGATTACACGAAATAAAACCGTGGGGTATATTAATTTTTATTTATTTTTAGGGGAACTGGTTTATTATGCAACATTTAAAAGTTGAAAGGCGTTAACAAGTATTTTTTTTGCTGTATGATGGGGTCACAAATTATTACGTACAAAAGTGGTTCATAACAGTTACACTTTAAATTTCAGTTCAGGTACATTTTTATCGGGCACATAAAGATAATTACTGCTCAACAAACTGGCCCAATAAAAATTTTCACATTTTAAAAATAATTGAATGATAAGTTCAAGATTCGACGTGGGGCAGCTACCGTGGAAAAAAAAAATTTAATAAAGTCCTTCCAAAGCCGACGTCGATTAAAAGATACACTAATATTAAAATATGTACTAAGATCTAGACTCGACTCCGGGCAGCCTTAAGAATTTACGTTACGGCCATATCAAACCGGCGCCAATAAGACTTGACACGTTAAAAAAAAATCACACCACACAACACGAACAGTAATAAAATATTGTGTCCTCAAGCGTATTAGGAGGAGGTACATGGCGTGGCACGTGAAAGAAAGAGAAACTGAAGACGGTGACTACTACTACAAACCAGGGAGCACTTGACAGCTCTACAAACGTCAACTCCTTGCTCACTGCTCAGCAAATACTCTGAGCTTAAGTACCGGTCGACGTGAGAATGCGGTAACAAGACAATCCACAGCGGTAGACAACATTAAGCGTAAAGGAAATTTTGAACGGCTACCAAACAGAATATAGAGTATTGACACCACCGTAAAATATCTACTCCTACCATTTCTCTTCGCCACACAGTTANTTTATTTTTAGGGGAACTGGTTTATTATGCAACATTTAAAAGTTGAAAGGCGTTAACAAGTATTTTTTTTGCTGTGTGATGGGGTCACAAATTATTACGTACAAAAGTGGTTCATAACAGTTACACTTTAAATTTCAGTTCAGGTACATTTTTATCGGGTACATAAAGATAATTACTGCTCAACAAACTGGCCCAATAAAAATTTTCACATTTTAAAAATAATTGAATGATAAGTTCAAGATTCGACGTGGGGCAGCTACCGTGGAAAAAAAAAATTTAATAAAGTCCTTCCAAAGCCGACGTCGATTAAAAGATACACTAATATTAAAATATGTACTAAGATCTAGACTCGACTCCGGGCAGCCTTAAGAATTTACGTTACGGCCATATCAAACCGGCGCCAATAAGACTTGACACGTTAAAAAAAAATCACACCACACAACACGAACAGTAATAAAATATTGTGTCCTCAAGCGTATTAGGAGGAGGTACATGGCGTGGCACGTGAAAGAAAGAGAAACTGAAGACGGTGACTACTACTACAAACCAGGGAGCACTTGACAGCTCTACAAACGTCAACTCCTTGCTCACTGCTCAGCAAATACTCTGAGCTTAAGTACCGGTCGACGTGAGAATGCGGTAACAAGACAATCCACAGCGGTAGACAACATTAAGCGTAAAGGAAATTTTGAACTGCTACCAAACAGAATATAGAGTATTGACACCACCGTAAAATATCTACTCCTACCATTTCTCTTCGCCACACAGTTACATCAACAAACAAATTCTCAAAACCAACAGCTATCACATGCCATGACCCGCCTCAATATTTTAATATTGCAACCTGAGCTAATCATACACCGTAATTAGGCCTCTGAGCGGCGACCAGGAAACGCAGTGCAAGTGGAGAGATTTGGCCGGCTCTTCACAGCGAGGTCTTGAGAACAGACGATGGTGAGATTAAGTGAGTATGGAGCAGCGCCGGAATGCAGGGGCGGGGGAAACGGGAGATCCCAGAGAAAACCCGCCGACCAGAGGCATCGTCAGGCACGATTCCCATGTGCGAAAATCAAGGAGCGACCCGGCCGGGGATTGAACCCGGTTCGCCTCGGTGGGAGGCGAGCAGTCTAACCGCTCAGCCCCCCCCCCCCCCCNCCCGGAGTTGTCATCTGCAATCGCAGTAGTGGTTGAAGTATTTGCCATTCACGGTTAGTACTTCCAACTTTCCTGAATCCCTCCTAAAGTTATACACTTTCAGGGTATTTCTCCGGTTCACGCAAGCAAAGCTAAACTAAATATAGAACATTTCACCANTCACGCAAGCAAAGCTAAACTAAATATAGAACATTTCACCAGAGGGCCAACGCACCGCATTCGTGCGCCATCGGTGAAATTATATTTCGCATAAGAACTATTTCGTACTGGGCATCACCAGTACACCTGTTTTCTCACCGTTTTCATTTACTATATCGATTGTAAATGAAATATAATAATTTGTAGATAAAATGTACGCAAAAGTTCAATTTAACCAAAAATAAGGTGCTTTTACGTTAACATAAGTATGAAACGCTTGCAATGCGTGTCATATTTAGGAAATAAGCAAACACGTAATACATGGGGTGATTTTTCAAAGGTTAGATTCAAAAAGTGTAAAGANAGAGGGCCAACGCACCGCATTCGTGCGCCATCGGTGAAATTATATTTCGCATAAGAACTATTTCGTACTGGGCATTACCAGTACACCTGTTTTCTCACCGTTTTCATTTACTATATCGATTGTAAATGAAATATAATAATTTGTAGATAAAATGTACGCAAAAGTTCAATTTAACCAAAAATAAGGTGCTTTTACGTTAACATAAGTATGAAACGCTTGCAATGCATGTCATATTTAGGAAATAAGCAAACACGTAATACATGGGGTGATTTTTCAAAGGTTAGATTCAAAAAGTGTAAAGANGGCCAGGCGAAGAATACCAAACACATTACAGCAGTAATAGTTTGTAAACCACGTCAGCGGAGCTCCCCTCCCGGCGGCACGGTATTTGGGACAATCACGCCACCGGGAACTATATAATAGTTGGCAACACTTTGTACGAGGTCTGTCAGTCTGTCTGTGGACCCACGTCGAGATGAAGCCACCAAGATGCAGCTTGGCGTGCCGCTAGTCGCTTTCCGACTCACCACTCAGCCTACGGCGATGGTGTCATTCATGTTTGCCATATCTTATAATTGATTAGGACCTCCCTCGCCAATACCTAATAATTACTTTAACTCCTATGAAGTGTATTAAATATCTGATCTGCCTTCATAATCAACTTCAGTTCTTCCCTCCTAATAGTATAAACCTTCCATAGTGCCTAGACACAAGAACAAAATACTAGAAACTTAACAGCGTGGTCGTAACTTTAACAGTGCAGCCGGTTTTGACCAGATCGCCTCCTCCTTTGCCTGAGCCCAATGGGTATTAACACGAGACAACTTTCTGAGCGATGTATATCATGGTAGAGTGCACCTCAGGTCTTTCTTACATGCAGGCTGTTCTTAGGGCCACACAGGCTGTTTATTCTGTCACATCAGTCCTTCGATGTGTGTGCACTCTTCGCCGGTCTTATTTTCCAGTCTTTGTGAGCTTGGTCAGAACTGTAATTGACAGCAGTTGAATGCTGCCAATAGAAAGAGATTACGCCCTTTCCAATCGCAGTGGGTGGAACTACAGCGGCAATGTTTTATGTTTTCGGAACAGATTGCTGTATTAAAAACCTTATATAATCGCCGCTTAAAATTCCGAGGAAACAGAAAACACGCGAAAGCTTTTTTTATGATATTTTCCATCGCCGTGGAAATGCCTTGTTATGGTCTGATGTGACCTTGAGGATTTTTAATATTGCTCACTAGTAATTGCCCTTAAATCTCAGTCCTGAGGGGGAGGGGGTTATTTATACTCGGCCCGCTTCTCACCGGACTGAAATGTCTTCCTAGTCAGGTTTACACGAGAATGCGGAGGTCAGTCTCGTGACCTCGAGAAGAAGTTTCCTACGGGCTTGACCGGGCTGCTGTCCACTGCCCAGTTTTTTTTTAGAACCTTGAGGCGACGTTCCTGAATAAAAAAAAANCGGGCTTGACCGGGCTGCTGTCCACTGCCCAGTTTTTTTTTAGAACCTTGAGGCGACGTTCCTGAATAAAAAAAAACTTGCAACTTGATGTGCCACCGAATTTCTGTTACGTCGTTACGGTAGCGTGTTCCCAGTTTCGTTGTGACATTGCCCGCAGACTGTTCCCATACGCCGTGCTATAGTCCTTTCACGGTTGCTTCCAACTTTTCTGAAGCCCTGCGCAAGTTCCACCACCAGGATATCCCTCCGCCTCGTGCGAACAAAGCTTAACCGAGTCTAGAAAATTGCAGCGAAGAGACAACTCCCCCCNACAAAGCTTAACCTAGTCTAGAAAACTGCAGCGAAGAGACAACTCCCCGCATTCACTCTGTGAAATAATAATACTTTGCATAAGAATTATTTCGTACTAGGTATCACCAACACGCATTATTTTATCCCGGGTGTTATTCGTGTTAATTATAGCCGCCTCGTGTGCCAGATAAGCCTATCGTGACTTGAAGGCCCTGACTTTTAGCGGATTGAATTTCCGGGGTTATCTTTGAAAGAATGTTCTGGTCAATGCCCTTATGACTCGGGGCGCGGGGAACTTTCTAGATCGGGACAGCGAGACTACCTAAGCTGCGATGGACCTCCGAGCCAACAGTTTGTTGGAGTGTTTGTGCGAAGACAGAGAAGACGACGAGCCAGCGGAGCGACGAGTGGCGGCGAGATTACCAGCGTGAGTCAAGTCTGTGGACTGCGAGCATCGGTACAGTGAAGAGTGAGACTGGCGGGTGGGACTACTGAACTGGATGTGTGAGTGTAAGACATTTGGAATGATTACAACAGAGAGACTGGACATGTGTAAATAATTAATGAGTGTGAATAGGCTGTAACCCATACATACACATTGGTAAGGGCTTTAATTAGAATTGAGATATATATTAAATATTGTGCTCATTGGGAATAACAAGGTTAATAGTGAATATAGGAAGTTTAGTGGCGTAATTAACAGCTGTATGAAAAAACTAAAAAAAAAATACATATATTTTTAATGAAGACCTCTATCCCTTACGACCCCGCGGATACGCCCCTCTGGCATCTTGTAACAATACGATACATTTCAAATTGTGCCAAGTTTTTCGTTCATGTATAAGGGCTGGTCTTCTGAAAATTCAAATTTAAACAAATACGTTCATCAGTGTTTTAACATGTAATTTTAGACAGTTCTGCTCGTAATGGGCGAGTTAATCGAAGACGAAAATCATTGTACCTCATCTTTAGTCTTGAGAGTTGTATTTATTCACTGGAATGCCGTCTATTACTAATGTGGCTATTTGCGATTGTGTGTGAAGGGCGTGTCGTGGAGATTACATTATCTCACATCGCTGAGTTTAGAAACCGGGCCTCGACGAAGTGTAGTCGCCCACCGACGACGCGGAGTCTACCTTACCTGCGTCTCTCGTCTTCTGTGGTTCGCTGGTTTAGAGATGGGCAACACAGCGCTGCGCCGCGCAATTGCGCTGACTCAGTGCATTGCGCATGGTGTGCTGACTCAGTTCATTGCGCATGGTGCGGTGACGAAGTTAATTGTGCAAGGTGTGCTGACGAAGTTCATTGCGCATGGTGTGTTGACGAAGTTCATTGCGCATGGTGCGCTGACTAAGTTAATTGCGCAAGGTGTGCTGACGAAGTTAATGGTGCGCTCACTAAGTTAATTGCGCAAGGTGAGCTGACGAAGTTAATTGCGCAAGGTGTGCTGACGTAGTTCATTGCGCATGGTGCACTGACTCAGTTAATTGCGCAAGGTGTGCTGACAAAGTTAATTGCGCAAGGTGTACTGACTAAATTCATTGCGCATGGTGTGCTGACTAAGTTCATTGCGCATGGTGTGCTGACTCAGTTCATTGTGCAAGGTGTGCTGACGAAGTTAATTGCGCACGGTATGCTGACGAAGTTAATTGCGCAAGGTGTGCTGACGAAGTTCATGGTGCGCTGACTAAGTTAATTGCGCAAGGTGAGCTGACGAAGTTCATTGCGCTTGGTGCGCTGACAAAGTTCATTGCGCAAGGTGTGCTGACGAAGTTAATTGCGCAAGGTGTGCTGACTAAGTTAATTGTGCAAGGTGTGCTGACTCAGTTAATTGCGCATGGTGTGCTGACGAAGTTAATTGCGCAAGGTGTGCTGACTCAGTTCATTGCGCACGGTGTGCTGACTCAGTTCATTGTGCAAGGTGTGCTGACTCAGTTAATTGCGCAAGGTGTGCTGACGAAGTTCATGGTGCGCTCACTAAGTTAATTGCACAAGGTGTGCTGACTAAGTTCATTGCGCACGGTGTGCTGACTAAGTTCATTGCGCACGGTGTGCTGACTAAGTTCATTGCGCACGGTGTGCTGACTCAGTTCATTGCGCAAGGTGTGCTGACTAAGTTAATTGCGCATGGTGTGCTGACTCAGTTCATTGCGCATGGTGTGCTGAAGAAGTTAATTGTGCAAGGTGTGCTGACTAAGTTAATTTCGCAAGGTGTGCTGACTAAGTTAATTGCGCAAGGTGTGCTGACTCAGTTCATTGCGCATGGTGTACTGACGAAGTTCATTGCGCAAGGTGTGCTGACTCAGTTCATTGTGCATGGTGTGCTGACTCAGTTCATTGCGTAAGGTGTGCTGACGAAGTTAATTGCGCAAGGTGTGCTGACTCAGTTCATTGCGCATGGTGTACTGACGAAGTTCATTGCGCAAGTTGTGCTGACTCAGTTCATTGCGCATGGTGCGCTGACCAAGTTCATTGCGCAAGGTGTGCTAACGAAATTCATTGCTCATGGTGCGCTAGCTTACTTACTAGTGAAATAGATATCGCAAAAAAAATATTGATATTAATATCGATACTATCTGTCCAGTATAAAATGTCGCCACTTGCAAAATTGTGAAATAGTAAGTTCTTAGCTCCCGGACTTACTTTATGCACTTGCAGGTGTTTATTTTCTGAAAATACCACTGCTACAAGCGGTCGGCAAAGCGTTTGTATTGCATTGCATGAAAAATATGGCGAAAGAAATAAGTTTAATCGCGACACGGCTGGAATACCGCGANGTGTACTGACGAAGTTCATTGCGCAAGTTGTGCTGACTCAGTTCATTGCGCATGGTGCGCTGACCAAGTTCATTGTGCAAGGTGTGCTAACGAAATTCATTGCTCATGGTGCGCTAGCTTACTTGCTTGAAAATATGGAACTCAAGACTCAGTGGGCTAGTGAAATAGATATCGCAAAAAAAATATTGATATTAATATCGATACTATCTGTCCAGTATAAAATGTCGCCACTTGCAAAATTGTGAAATAGTAAGTTCTTAGCTCCCGGACTTACTTTATGCACTTGCAGTTGTTTATTTTCTGAAAATACCACTGCTACAAGCGGTCGGCGAAGCGTTTGTATTGCATTGCATGAAAAATATGGCGAAAGAAATAAGTTTAATCGCGACACGGCTGGAATACCGCGANAAGCGTTTGTATTGCATTGCATGAAAAATATGGCGAAAGAAATAAGTTTAATCGCGACACGGCTGGAATACCGCGAATTCAACAATGTGTTATTATGAGGCCTTTGTTTTATTAATTTTGTTTTTCTAGTCGCCGCGCCATGGCGCAATGGAGTTGACACCCTACGCCAACTCAGTAAGGTGCGCCCGTGTTAGTGCGCCCAACACCACAAGTTTCCGTGAGTTCCCCACGACTACTCTGGTTCTTTCACCTTCGCCGCCGTGATCCAGGAGCCTGGAGTGTGGAGGGGTTCAACGCGAAAAACGAGCAAAACAAACACTGCGCGAAACGTGACGCCGGTTGCAAAGGAGTTAGTCGGCGAAGACATTCCACTCGATAGTCGCTACAGAACAGGACCCAGCTTGGCGGGAGGGAATAATTGGTTACTCCTCAATTAAACTGATAAAAATAACCAGAAAGGGGGCAGGGGGGTCTGTTCTTCCCGCCCTTTAGTTGATTTTCCCCATTTTCTGTTATTTCTGTCTCGGAAAGGAAGGAGACGGGCATACGTTTCAGCGGAAGACCCTTAAAACGGATGGAATATATCGATGTGGCAGTCATTTACATACGCATACTGTAAAGAGACTGTTTTTTTTAAACAGGTTTTTGCTAAGACAAGCCACGCGATTTTTTTTTNTTTACATACGCATACTGTAAAGAGACTGTTTTTTTTAAACAGGTTTTTGCTAAGACAAGCCACGCGATTTTTTTTTTCTTGCGCAGTATGTTCATTCACATTTACTTCCAATTTTTCTGAAGCCCTGCTATAAAGTTCTGCTTTNTTTTTTTTTCTTGCGCAGTATGTTCATTCACATTTACTTCCAATTTTTCTGAAGCCCTGCTATAAAGTTCTGCTTTCAGGCTATTTATTGCCTCATGCAAACATTAACCGCACGCGCATTCGTGTGCACTCGGTTTAATAACATTTTACCATGGAGATAGGAGTATTGTAGAGAGTAGGCATTTGGGCGGCTCCCAACAGCGAGGTCTTGAAAGCCGACGAGGGTGAAGCGAGGTGAGCATGGAGCACCGTCGGAATGAAAGGTCGGGGNCTTGAGAGTCAATGAGGGTGAAGCGCGGTAAGTATGAATACAGGGGGGGGGGGGAAATCCCCGAGAAAACCCGCCGACCAGCGGCACCAGGAGATGGCGTGTCGTGACGTAGGTGTGGCCGCCTGGAGATAGGCGGTTTTACTATGGACGCCCTGGCCATCGCTGCGGGCTCCCAAAAACATTGTGTTTACGTTATTATGTTGTTTTGCGAGGAAGGTTTCCTGCCATAGCAATATTGTTGTTTAACAAAGATGGGGAATGAATAAACGTGTGTTACAATTCTCGCTTGATGTTTCGCTAGTTTAATATTGGCTTTTATTTGTTGTGTAATCAGATACTTGTCTTTTTTCTCTCTCTGTCTCTCTGAAGCTACCCATCGTGAGATCACGTACGCTTAGTGTTATAGGCGACAATAAGCACGTTTTATAGATATAGTATAACAAGCGTGCTATCGTTGCCGTGTTTTAATAATTACAGTCTTTCGAAAATGTAGCCACACTACCCGTTGGTGTTCTGACGTCACGCCTTTTTGATGTTGACAACTAAGTTTTGACGCAAGGAAGGATATATTTCCCGAATCACGCAGTGTTAGAATTATAATAATAATAAAAGAAGGCATTGGAGTTGGTTTTCGTGTGATGTACAAATGCTCTAGACATATGTTATGCAGTTTGCTTGTAATCAGTAATGAGTGCAACAAAACACGGCCTTAACCACTGAACAACAGCGTCCAGCAGCGTAAAGTTCACATGTTCTTGAGCTACGAATAAATAATTATTTGCTAACCTTTGCTATTTTAATTTAATTTATCACAAAAAAATGTGCTCGAGAGTTTTGTATCCAATATGAATTCATCTCGTGTAAATGATAAAATAAAACATAAATTTATAGATCAAATACGAGTAAATGTTCAATTTTACCGATGGCAGGATTCTTTTTATGTAAACACGAGTACAAGACGCTCGTGATAACGTGTCGTGCTTGGGAGACAACCAAACACACACGACACGCATTGGGTGATTTTCCAGAGGTTTGATTAAGAAAAGTGTGAAGATAGCGGGAACAGACTGCGGTATGTGTTCCAAATCTGACCATAAAACGTGTCTTAANGGGTCAGCTGCCCTTCTTAAGGCGTCGACTACGTGTCGTCTGGACTGCGTTGCAGAGTTTGAAATCAACGTTTTATTTTCTCTACCAAACCGCTAAGCGTGTCCCCATGATACCGGTGTACGAGAAAAGAACACACACCTTAGACGAGGTACGCATATCATACTCTCAGTACATCGTGCTCATTATAAATGTTATTTCCTAGTCAGGAGGCCGCGGTGGCTGAGCGGTTAGACTGCTCGCCTCCCATCGAGTCGAACCGGGTTCAATCTCCTCCGGCGGGGTCGCTCCCGGATTTTCGCACGTGGGAATCGTGCCGGACGATGCCGCCGGTCGGCGGGTTTTCCCGGGGATCTTCCCGTTTCCCCCCGCCCTTGCATTCCGGCACTGCTCCATACTCGCCTCAATCGCCCTCACCGGCTCTCAAGACCTCGCTCTTAAAGAGCCGTCCAAGTCACTTCACTCAGTATTTCCGGGTCCTTCAACATGGGTAAAAACGGCATTTTCACAGCGCTCCATCTCATAATATACTGGTCTGAGACATACGAAACTATTATAAGGGACCTGCACTGAACTTTGCCACAGACTTTCCACCAATAGAATGATAGGGTCACCGCTTAAAGTCCCATAGGTAAAGACCTGAAAAATTCGCGAAATTCATTTCGGGACAAGCTAGAATTGAAACACACGTATCTTAGTGTTACTTCTGCAATTGGCTCACGACCTATTTGACACCTCCTCCAGGACTGTGAGCCAATAGTAAACAGGCAACAAAATGCCGTCCCAATCACGACGTCTCACCGTGGAAGCTGTGTAGCCAATGAGCAGTTAATATCTCCTCGAGTGTGCAAACAAATATGGAGTCTGGTCTAAAAGGTCAACGAATTCGCGAATATTTCCGGTCTCTACCACAGCACGACGAGAACACTGCACGCCAGTTAAGAGCCCTTGCGCGTAGGGGCGATGGGGGCACTAGGCGCGCGTGTCACTGTCGCCCTTATCGCTCCCGCGCTTCCCTGCCTCAAACGCGCTATACAAGCGGGCGGCGCCCTTCAAGCTGCTTGGGAGCGACGCTGCGAGAGTTTCGTAACAAGCGCATTCATGCAAGGAGCCAAACTTGGCCTCGGCGAGCCGATGAGCCAGATAGTATAAACCAACCAGTGTTTTGCACCGCGAACCAGCGAGAGTGTAAATTTTTTTGCCTCACACGCTCTAAAACTTGCGACGCCCACGAAGGTAGGAAAACGCCGCCAGCCGCCCTGCTCGATACGAAATTTTTAGAAGACGTAGTTTTTAACGCGCCGGCTTAAAAAGTTCCCCCCATACTTCCTAAGGATTTAAAAGGCGGCTCGTATTTCTAAACTTTTTTTTTTTCTGACGTTGTGGTCCCAAGCTGTGCGGAGCCCGCACGGGAAAGTTACTCCGGATTTTTTTCATCCCCCTCCCGCCATGTTCAGTGGGCTGAATACGAAAAATAAGGGAACCGGAACTTTCTCGATCATCCCGTTACGGAACTTTAGCAGCTACCGAGCACAAATACATTTCACCACGCAACCCGACGTGTGTTAATAATTTTGCGCTTGTTTTCGTCCGAACTTTGTAAAAAAAAAAGTGGTGGCAAATATTTTCACGTCACTTTATCTTGCACTGGTTTGCTCTCTTGTATTTCTAACCCTTATTTTTGAGATCTTCGACACAGTCGACAAAGGGCATTCCATACTGTTTCTGGAAACACGCCGACTGAAAACGTGGGTGGAGTGTAGTGATTTGGCGGCTCTTAACATCTGTCCGCCATTTCGCGTGAGCTCGTGGACGCAGGTCTGTTAACTAACACGGTTCTTTAAAATTACAAACAATTTCTCAGTAAAAGTACCTAACTTTTTTTTTACAGTGTAGTGATTGAAACTTGCAGTGTAGATGTAAGGTTGCCGAGCTAAGGTGTGTTTTTTTCTACGGTTCAACCTTTTTCCCCCTCCTCAAGGCAGAATGACTTTCCTCCCACAACAAGTCTCCCCTCTCTTTTATCCCTTATCTGAGAGTTCTCGATGTAGCGATATCCTTATAAACCGAATAAGAATATATCAGCTATTTGTGTGCGCCGTTCAAACCGTGCGTTATATTTTTGTTCCAGGAAGACACGGCAGACAAAACATTTAATTAAATTATTACGATGCCGAAAGAACTATTTAGTTGATTAGTAGTGCCACTTTTTTTTTTCCTCGCTAGAAGATGTGTGCGCAGGATAGACTTCAACATTCTACGTGCACACACGCAGGTATCCTTTGGCTATTGGCCGGGTGCCTGTGCGAGGTTACATTCTCCATTTGACTGGGCCTATCAGAATTAAATTACTCCGGCGCTGATTGGCCGGCAGATACCTACGGCGCGCGATAGTTCAAATCATCTAACCCTCGAAATTGTTTCTGAACTAACTTGTTTTTTTTTTTTTAGTTTAACTAGCCGTGGAAACTTTTCCGTAAAAAAAAAAGCAGGTAGCCCTATTAATAGGTGTTAATTTTTTTAAATTTGGCAACATTGATGATCTCGGTTTGTGTGATCAGGGAACAGTACTTTACACGCACTGTTATTGAATGTAAGAAAAATGAGTATATCGGTTATTTTTTTCCCTTCTGATTTTATGCATTTGTACGTATTTATTATCTTTACAGCAATCCACAGGTTGGGTCCCTCCCCAAACGAAAAACCTGGCCACGCCACTCGGTTGAATCGCAAGTCCATGTTTGCT
>NQII01003201.1:164678-175726 GCA_002778355.1 Clitarchus hookeri
GCGGGTGGTTTCCGGGGTATCGACTACTCTCCGGTGTTTGACGAGGGCACCGTTCAACGTTCGGAATACTCGGCGTGTTATTGGTCAACACGTCGTGAGTATGTGCCATGCCTCCACAGCGGGCGGTGGGCGAGGTCACGTCTTCTGCAGGTTGGGGAAGATCAACGTCGAAAGTTAGGCGAAGGGAAAATTTTCGCCGCTAGGTAAGCGCTGGTGTACAGTCTTACTCGCGATCTCCTAGCACTTTTTTGAAACAAACCTTTGGAAAATCATCCCCATGTATAACGTGTTTGGTAGTTTCCTCAATACGCCATTTATCACACGCGTTTTGTACTCGCGGTAACATGACAGTGTCTTATTTTTTGTTAAATTTAACTCTACAGAGAAGATGTTTCCATAACACGTATAACCTGTTTGTAAGGAAATTTTAAAATCGATGTTTTACAAAAAAGTACATACTGCCTGTCTATATTGAAAACATACGCTCTCAGGGATCTTCTCCTAAATAATTCGAAAAGAATACATTTTGTTTGAAACGCCTATCTTAAAAAATTAACGCACTGAGGCGAAATTTCCTTAACATGGGATGTCCAATCTTAATTTCGCAGCTGCCAGCCGGTGGGCAGGGCCCTTAAGAAGTGCTTATTTCACGGTAAACAGCCTATGATATGTCACATGGTAGATGTAGGGGGAGTTGTGTCTGTCAGTGGCGTTGGACTCCGAACCACGAGGTGGAAACCCGGGGCGGTGATCCCTAGCGACGCCATGGTCGGGCGGGACGTGTAATTTAATCAAGGGTTGTCTGGCCCTTTGACGGCGTTGTGGGACGCCGCGACGCTAAGGCAATGTGGGCTCTCCTCTTTGTGGGGCCGCCAACACGCAGTGGCCGGCCGCCTTGTCCCTAAAGGCCTGACTTACACGGTAACTTGCTACCGCCGCGAGTTCTGTTGTATCCTTGGGCGTAAACAGCGAGGATGGCTGTTCGTATCTAGCTGGTCCCGTGGTTAATTAATAACTTTCGAAGAATTAGATCATTTAAAAAAAAAAAACGTCCCTCATCGCAACTGCGTTTAAGTAGAGTGTTCGGTGAACAAGTGCCTTCAGGTCGTACAGCGTGCTTATCGTGCATCGTAGATTCTTAGTTCCGACCTTACCGATATAACCCAACGGGAAAAGAAATGTAAATTAGTTAAGGGTATGGGCTACGAAAAAAATTTGTTATTTTATATTTGTTCCGCTTATTGTTCTACTTTTAGACATTGGTGGCTTCTCTCAACAACCTTAATGCTGGAGTCTCCTAGTTCATACGAGAAGAAATGACGTCACGAAAACTCCAAAAACGACGCGGCAAAACATTTTCAGTGTTACTGATTGAATTTACATCACAACAGTTTTCACGAAAGCTAGGATTTCTTGGCGCCAGTCACCAGGCTCTTGTACAATGAACTGGTTTCAAAGGCGACGAACAGGAGGGACTTTTGGAACACGCGACGCCGACGAAGACTGAAGCTCCCACATTCAACGACAAGTTATAAATTCAATTACTTCGTGGACTGACGCTTAGAGTGTAGGCAGCGGTGCTCCATGGCGACGTGATTTGCGAACATTTGAACCCATGTTAGTTGTTTGGCATGCTGCACGATGGCGCCACGGGAAAACGGGAGCTACTTGGCTACTTTGCCTTGGACCAGAAAGCTGTAGCACTAATCGTGTTCAGTTGTTCGAGTCACTGCAGTTGTTTGTTGTGTTCCAGAAGTGTTCTTCAAACATGGTGACATCATTCGCCTTAACGTCAGGGCAAATTGCATTCATGCACTGGTTTTCCGGATTAGCGAGATCCTTTAGGAAAAATGATTGGCGAAAAAGTACCTATAGGTAGAGGTAGTGATATTTCGAGAAAAGATTTCGAGACAAGATACAGCCCGAAGCACTGTAGGGTCGTCCAGCTTCTTTGATTGGCTTAAAAAATTGTTCTGGCCGCTGTTAACCGTTTGCGCACGAATCACGAAGGTTCAGTGTCGGAGTTACTTAGTCCTGAGTGGCTTGGTCAAAGACGGACACGGCACCAGCAGCAAATGGAGGTGTGTATATGGTATTGAAGTCTACAGTGTGCTCCGATTTTTACGCGAAAAGTCACTGGCCCTACCTATAGGTAGACACCTGAAAAATTCGCGCATTCATTTCGGGACAAGCTATAATTCGAAACACGTGTGTTTATAAAACTTTAGCCGTTGGTTCACACGGTGTTTGACACCTCCCGGAGAAGGCTGGCCCAATCGTCGCCTTTTACTGTGACAGCAGACAACCAATGTGCGGTTGATATCGGCATATTTGTACGCAAGACTGTAGAGTCTAGCCTGTAGGTCATTGAACTAGCGAATTTTTCTGGTCTCTAACTGTAGGGCAAATGCCGAAGTTCGACTTGGAAAAGTGGGAAATTTAATTTTTAGGACGAACGTGTTTCTGGCTGACGGCCGCGCCCGCCGCCAGGCAGTTGAGGCGCCATTTTAGCGCACGAGCGAGTCGTTGATGCGAGTAACGCGAGGGCGGGGGCGGGGGAGGGGTGCTCGCGTCGGCGCAGTGTGTGTTTCCGGCCGGAACGCGGGTATAGTCCATACTGTATAAGAAGGCCACTTTCTGACAGGTCTGCGAAAGTAGCGCCACTGTTTACATCTGACTACGTATCCTTCCGCCATCAGCTGGTTCGTCACGTCGGGGCTGTATTTTTTATCAACACGCTGTCAGCTAATCCACTTCTCATTGTACTGTAATGCTAAACAAATTTTAAGATACTTTAAAACTGACATCTGTCTAAAAAAAAAATAAGTAGGTTATAAAAGTAAAAATATAAAATGTTGCAAATAATTAAATATTTTGCCAACTCTTTTTAATTTGTCCGAGATAGTGAATTTGGGTTAACATTTGCGAGACGGTCTGTTGTATCTATTATACCGGTCTTATACCGTATGGACGATGCCCTCGGCGAAGCAGGACGGAGCATGTTGCCAAGACAACACGAGTAGTCTGCGCGTGCGATGCGAAACAAGAGAAGGCTGCAGCGGGTACTACAAGAGGCGGGGCCAACAGTTTGGGTAATAACCTCACTGACCTGGAATATTTCCGCTCCCAGAAACCGCGCAGCTGTCTGAAGGAGCTCCGTTACGCTTTGTAAGCTGAGTCAGCCATTCCAAAGTCGAACTGGCGGAAAACAGTTATTTATTCATCTTTATATATATATTAGATTTTATAAAGCTTTTATAATTTAGCTAATCATTTCAGCGATCGAGTAGTATTCCAGGTTTAAGACAACAATATAACGCGATAGATAAAACATACAAGTTAATGATGACTAGAGACCTGAAAAATTCGCTTATTCATTTTGAGACAAGCTATAATTCATAACGCGTGTGTTGATATAACTTTAGTTATTGGTGCACACGGTGTTTGACACCTCCCGGAGAACGCTGGCCCAATCGCCGCCTTCCACTGTGACAGCAGACAACCAATGTGCAGTTGATATCGGCATATTTGTACGCAAGACTGTAGAGTCTAGCCTGTAGGTCATTGAACTAGCGAATTTTTCCGGTCTCTAATGATAGCTTACAAAAACCCGAACACAAGTATGGTTGATTTTAATCATCTGACTAGAATCACATATTATGTTTGTATGGCATATATTTTTGTACCCGAGATTATAGTGCAGGTTTTCTGGAGTTTCGAAAAGAAAAAAGAAACATTTTTTTTTTTAAGATAAAGAAGAATAACAGCTGTTGACGATACTTTTGAGCGAAGCAAAAATTATTGCAGATAATAAATTCTTTGTTCTTTATATGTTAAAATGTCGACTTTTTGAATTAAACCTGTGGTAGAAACAACATATTATATATTTACTCGTATGGGGAAATACTACGTATGGAACAAGTGTTTATTTTACTTTCGCAATGTTCTGCTAACAGAAGTGGTCTTATTGAACTTAATTTAGTTCGACATTCAAATTTGAGATGTGGTGGTGTTAACTAAGCATTTTTTAAAGCTCTGACTAAGTTTGTCCGTGGATTTAATGAATAATATTCAAGCAAATATCAAGGACAGCGTGAAATCGTTAAAACCATAAAAAATGTTGGCTATTACGCCAAATCCGCCCCTAATGCGCATGAAAATGAAAATACAAAAGTAAAAAATTAATGTTCCTGCGAGTAGAAACCCTGTCATCTGGGCGTTATAATTCAGTGCCAAGGTAGACTGCATACAAGTATATGTTAGTTTGACGTGCGTCATTGTACCTCCTCTCGTGCTACACGCCCTGCAGGACTCAGAACCAACAGCAAACACTCAGCACTCTGGTAGCTTCACTCCGTGTGGCCGGGTCAGACAGGAGAATGAGTTCCGTCTGTGGCGGCAGACAATGCACAAGGGACTTATACACGAGTATGTAGAGGACTGTGGAGTCTAGCTTAGCGCAGTCTTATAACGCGGAATGGTAGGGTGTCTCTACTGGTAAGACGTCAGGCCTGCAATCGCATCTCCTTATTCTCCGGGAGCATTAGTAGTTAGCTACCTGTAGTGAGTATCGACGTTGAATGAAATATGTGTGTAGTTACGGACGCGGAGTTTATTTTAGAATTTTTTTATTTTAGGTGTGTTTAATTCAAATTCACCGCTGAACCGACAGCAACGTCTCGGTCCAAATTTCACGCAAGAGTGGCTATCACTTTTCGGAGCATTCCAAGTTGTAGTCTGTTCGCAGTATCTTCAAACTTTTGGATAGAACCTCTTTGAAAAATCATCCCAGGCATGGCGTGTTTGCTTGTTTCCTGAATATGCCGTGTATCACAAGCGTATTCTTCTGCTAACACAAAATATGCCGTGCCGTGCCGTGCCGTGGCATTTCTGAAATATGTTTGGCTCACGTGACATGTGACGTCAGTGCTGATGTGCAGTGCAGTGCAGTGCCGACTAAGTTAACGAACTTTTAACTCGGCATCGGCAGCTGATCAGCGAGCCGATCGGCAAGAATGCACGTAATTGGCTATCGTTAAATGCGTAATGGTAAACAGGCCAATGAAATGCGAGGTCAAGCTGCGCAGGCGCAAATATAAAGGCGGGAAAACGAATATTTTGTTAATATGGGTTAGTACTGTAATAGTATTACATGTAATAAAATTAGTGTGTGGCTTACTTAAACGGTAAAAACGTCATTCGTAGACCTGCGATATTGAGATGAGAGTATTTAGTTTGTAGTTATTGTAAATACAGTAGGAAATTAAAATTAACTCTTTCATTTAATTAAAACCTCCACTCCTTAAACAACTTGGTTAATCCCACTGACATTGATAAGTTGTAACAATATAACAGCGTGGATCTGTTGAAAATTTAAATGTATAAAAAAATTACGTTCATCACTTTTGACCATGTGACGTTGGGCAAGTCAATGTTGAGGACATGCGCAGAACGAATAAAAATCTCTCTACCTTATCTTTAGACTATGTCTCTAACGGGATGTGGCAAGGGTGGGGGGAAGGAGAGATGGAGATGCTATCGTTAAGTTACTGTGCATGGGGAAAAAAAAACGAGTGAATGTAAACAAAGTGATCGCCCTGCCACCTATAGCACGTCAGTGGAACCACGCTCGTCAGCAGAGGATCAGCATTCATTGTAGCACGCAGAGAGACGATCGGCACTGCAGTCAGAGACCATCAGCCGGTTAGTATCAGTCCACTGTAACAAACTGCGGAGAAAAGCAGAGCATAGGCAGGGCTTTCATAAATGCTAGGTTAACCGTAAACAGCCTACAATCTTCTTATATTGGATCGCATTCAACTGCAGCCAGTTAAAGCACTGCGACGCCGGTTATTGCCTGGGGGCACAGACGTTATGGGATTGGCCGGTGTGCGCAGCATGGATTAAGCTATCATCTGAAGTGACAACATATTACCTGGCTTTGTGGCTGTATCAAAAACTAGTGCTCTGGATTTTGCTCCTGTTTTATTTTAAGGCCCCCGTCTACCTGGAACTTTTTCCCACGTTTAGGCCGAGAAGCGCGGGAGCGATAAGGGCGACACTGCCACGCGCATCAAGTACGCCATCGCCGCTAAGCGCAAGGCTCTGAACTGGCGTGCAGTGTTCTCGTCGTGCTGCGTGTACCTATGGGACTTTCAGCGGTGACCATATTATTTTATTAGTGGGAAGTCTTTAGGAAGGTTCAGTGCAGGCCCCTATAGTAGTTTTGTATGTATCTGATGCGTGCATTTTGAGCTACAGCGCCTTGGAAAGGCCGTTTTTAGCGGTTTTGGAGTGCTCTGAATTGATGTTTCTAACGTACGTGATATTTTGAAAGTACTTAACAGCTCTCGTCTGAAGTGTGTGTTCTTTTCGTAGATTAGCACGTTGGACGCACGCTTAATAGTTTCGTTGAAAAACGTGTATTTCGAACACTCTGCAACGCAGTTCAAGCGCCAGGTAGACGGGCGCCTTAAGGCATAGGCACATGAGACTCGACTGCCCACACCCTGTACAAGACGGTACAGGGAAAGTTGTATACATGCATTGATTTAATCTGGATGACCTGTTGTTCAATGTGATACATTTTGATGTAAACGCAACCAATATATACTGGATACTTTCTGAAGTTATACTTCTTTTGGCGCGCCGAGGGTAAAAGTTTAGTGAGCGACGGAAGTTGCGCGCGCACAGTGTAACGAAATTCGACAGTGAACGTGGTAGGGGGTATGACCCAACGCGCATGCGCGTATCGTCTAGCTATATACAAACGCAAGGTACACAAGTATTTGAGGTTGTGCGCGTATCGTCCGCGCCGTGAAAAATTTGTTGGCGACAAAAATTGTATGGTAAAAATTTTGAAAGTGTTTTCAAGTATATGAGGTTATGCGCGAAAATTTTATTTTAGTCACACCAAAGAAGTATAATTTCTAATGCGCGTACATAAGTACACGCACCCCCCTCCCTTTTTTTTCCGTATAGTTTTATGTTTTGGTGTTAATAGATCTCGTGGAACTGCCGAGCAGACTTAAACTTCACTCGATAGCCAATAGGCCATCGGCAAACAAGGGACTGTCAAGAGTTCCAGTAAAACCATGCTAAATTACTTAATACTAAACCACCTTTTTGTAAATTGGAACTCGGCCTAGGCTTCTCTATGTCATCTGTATTACATTATATAAAACACAGTTTTGTGTATTTAAGGAACCAGCAAATTTATCGATACTGAACTGATAGAATAACTACTCCTCTGAATTCGTACATTTTGGTTTCCAACTTTAAATACGAACGGAAAGAACTAACACTGTTCAATCGGTTGTTGATCTCCAAGAACATTCTTGGGTAAGCTCGGTTTGTTTGCAAATTGAGGTAAACGGGCGGTGTTTCATTAAAACGCGCAACATGCAAGACGCCCATTATCTCCGCGGTACACACGGCGCATCAAATTACGTGTGGAACACCAGCAAAACGTTTCACACGAGATCCTCTCGAGCCCAACAGACCGGCAAGATCAGCAGCAACTGTCATGTTGTAGCTCCTACTGGAGAAAGAACATGGAACTGCTGGGCAGCAGTAGTGGAGTTGTTATTATTTAAATAATCATGCGATATGTCAGTGTCGCTATTTAATTATGTTTGCGCATATTTTATATTGAAATAAAATATCTCAGGTTCCGGAATGTGTTATAGTTTAGCATCAGTGCATTCAAAAAGTTTTCGTCGTGCGATGTGATGTGTACGGCAGTCGTAAGGGAACAAAATTTGTTCTTCACTTTCTGTAACGTTTTATAGGTTACTCACGGTAAAGTGTGCACTTTTGAAAGCCCTCTCATTTGGAATAATAGTATATATATATATATATATATATATAATTTTAGCCCTAGACGTTAACTTAAGAGTGACGTGGAATATACACACTCTGCTTATTACTTACATGGCAATATTTATTTTAAAAAGTGGTCAAAGGTTAAAAAATGGCTGAAAGGAAAAAGTGACTAGAACCTCAAAAGTGCTCACTTTACCTTGAAAAACCTGTAAGAAGAATCATGTTTTTAAGCACATTGAATCAATTATCTGTAAACTCCATTAAAAGCTGGAGCATCCCGGTTCTTCTCCGATTCTGATTGGCTGGAGAAAGACACGTGACAGTCGTTACTAGTGCCATCTCTTCTGGGGACTCAACTTCTCGAGATTACAAAGGACTCACATTCCGCCCATTACTTTCCTGGCCCTGATCAGAAGAGAATGTGCTTTCTTTCCGGGATAAGCTATTTGCGTAAAAACAGTGACAATTGTTACAACATACAAAAAAAATGTACTTGGTACGACACATATATAAAATCAGTTACTTTTGTACCATTCCAAAAGAAAAAATTTGAAATACCCGAAAAGTGTATATAATTGCCGAAAATATATCAGTTTTGTGAATGAGTGTAGATATTTGGGCGGCTGTTAACATTGAGATTGAGATCTTGAGAGCCGATGAGGTTGAACTGAGGTGANTTACATTTTATTTATCGCTTTTTTATCACAAAACTGATAGGGGTTGCTGTGGTTAAACTGCTCGCCTCCCACCAAGGCGAACCGGGTTCGGTTCCCGACGGAGTCGATGCCGCTGGTCGGCGGGTTTTCCCGGGGATCTCCCGTTCCCTCCGCCCTTTCATTCCGGCGCTGCTCCATGCTCACCTCGCTTCACCCTGTTAAGGAGCCACACAGATCTCTTCGCTCAGCCGTCCCATTCAGGTTATTCATTTCAGTTGTATTTTACTTAGGGAAATCTACTCTTCGCAAACAAATTCCAGCTTTATTGACATGCTAATAAAGAACACAATAAGGAATGTATGCACGTATAATGAAACCACTTGAATGTTTGTTGACTGGGCCGTAAGGACTTGGTAACGTGCGCCAGACAAGATGCTGTACACATGGACCACGTTAATAGGCACCTAGTATTTTAGACAATTCACGATGAAGTGAACGCTTTTGAAAGCCCTCTCATTTGTAATAATAGTCGGTAAAATGTATTTCATTTTAGCCTTAGGCGTTAACTTCCGAGTGCGTTGGAATATACACACTGCGTTTATTACTTACACGGCAATATTTATTTAAAAAAAGTGGCTACAGGATAAAAAATGGCTGATAGAAAAAAAAGTAACTACACTGTTNACACGGCAATATTTATTTAAAAAAAGTGGCTACAGGATAAAAAATGGCTGATAGAAAAAAAAGTAACTACACTGTTAGAGATTTCTGTAGGTTTACAAACACTTTTACGGAGATGTAGAGTTAATTTACGGAAAGGCACTCCGTAATGATAAATAACGGAAATGAGCTCCGTAAATATAAAGTACGGAAGCTCTTCGTATTATTATGGATTCGATTTTGAGACACGAACAATGCAGATGATACCTGAAGTGTGTAAAATTCTATCTTGACAATACTACTTCGTGCAAAATAGTAGCAGGTGAGTAGCGAACCACTCATGGAGTGCCAATTCGTTGATTCTTGTTCAAATTCTGCTACAGGGCAAAACCTTCGGTATGCATAGTGAAACACGTACATAACGAAAATAAAACNGATTCTTGTTCAAATTCTGCTACAGGGCAAAACCTTCGGTATGCATAGTGAAACACGTACATAACGAAAATAAAACCATTTTTTTTTTTTTCGTAATCTTGTTTTATAAACGGCAAATATAGCAAGCGCTCTAACACGACTTGAAACTAAGACAGCCACATTCGTCACTTTCATGTAAAATTCATATTTGCGAAATACTTCGTGCAAAGGTGAGTGNGAAACTAAGACAGCCACATTCGTCACTTTCATGTAAAATTCATATTTGCGAAATACTTCGTGCAAAGGTGAGTGGTTGATTATTGATTGTTAATTTTTCGATTTGTGTTCAAATACCACTACAAAATAAAATATTAAAACTTTTTTCAATTTCTCTGTTATACACAGTGAAATATACGAAGAAAGTGAAATTATTTTTCAACCCCTATTTGTAAACCTGAATTAGAAAAAAAATCTTATGCACCATAACATGATTAAAAAGGTGCACACATTTTTCTACATAAATTCCGTAATTACGACACCACTTCTTGTAGAAGCGTGGTAGCCGAGTGGTTAATGTGTTGGAATGTCGGAAATATTTTTCCGGAGTTCGACTCCCGCAACCGGACGAAATTGTTATTTTTTGATAGTAGTTTTTATGCTCGAAATGCTCTAGTTGGGGGTTGCTCCTCCACGGGCAGCAGGCACGGCCGGCGTAGAGCTCCAGAGCTCTGCGTATAGGAGAGTACGGCCATTCATGCCCTAGCAGGTGCTGCCAACATCCACGCGGTATAATGCAGTTGTAATGGGGGAAACACGCCTTGCGCTTCGAAGTTGGTAACTGTGCCGAGCTGCTGTGCTTATGGGTGGAACACCCGAGCTGGGAAGGGTGTGTACTGTTTCGCAGTCTACCTTCAGACACAAGAGAGATACCGAAATAAAAGCAATTTGGCTACAAACAATTCGAAGAAAAGTTTGGAAACAGTGCGGCTCTTAGGCGTGCGCAGGGTTAAGTAATTTAAAAGGGGTGCAAACCGCAAAATGAAGACCTACTTTTGCGACATTAAAAATTAAAAACACGTAGTAGGAATATATCTAAACATAGTTATCACAAACAGTCTACATTATGTTATGCATATTTTAATTTAGTGTTATTTTTAAACTTGTAAACTGTGAAGTAAAAATACGATGTCGACATTATTATATTTTAATTTTCCTGCTGACAAGATGCAGTGGGGGATGCAGCTGACCCCCCTGCACCATACCTTGCGCACCATACCTTGCGCACCATCCCTTGCGCACCATCCCTCGCGCACCATACCTTGCGCACCATACCTCGCGCATCATTTCTTGCACATCATACCTTGCGCACCATCTCTTGCGCACCATACCTTGCGCACCATCCCTTGCGCACCATACCTCGCGCATCATTTCTTGCACATCATACCTTGCGCACCATCCCTTGCGCACCATACCTTGCGCACCATACCTTGCGCA
>NQII01003201.1:187908-208176 GCA_002778355.1 Clitarchus hookeri
AAAATCAACCGTGCCGCGTCTGCGAAGGAGGAGATCTGGTGATCGTGGTTCGCCGCCAACTCGTTCTCGTCGCCCGTCTGGAGCGGTTTTCCGCGTTCGCGATAAGGGCGACACTGCCACGCGCATCGAGTGCGCCGTCGCCGCTAAGTGCAAGGCTCTGAACTGACGTGCAGTGTTCTCGTCGTACTGCGTCTACCTATGGGACTTTCAGCTGCGACCCTATTATTTTATTGGTGGAAAGTCTGTAGGAAGGTTCAACGCAGGGCCCTTGAGTAGTTTTGTGTGTATCTGACGCCTATATTTTGAGACACAATACTTCGAAAAAGCAGCTTTTAGCCATTTTGGAGTACTCAAAAATGGTGTTTCTGGTGTGCGTGACGTCTTGAAAACACCCAACAGCCCTCGTCTGAAGTGTGTGTTCTTTTCTTAGACCAACACATGACTCACTCTGCGACGCAGTTCCAAGCACCAGGTAGACTGGAGCCTTAACACACATAATATTACAAAACATAAAAAATTGTTCATGTAGCTCCATGTTTACGATACGCTTGATGTTTACAATATTTGTTTGTAAAACTTTCAACTCTGTCTCACACATTGCACGTTAAAGATATGCGAAAATCTATATAATTTATTTGTGGCGTTACAAAAATATCCTTGGCTGCTATTTTTCAAAGAATTACTTCCACAAAAAAATAATAATTCTACGGTATGGTGGCATTTTCCCGTTAAATATTGATGTAAGTTTACATGTCAATGTGTGGTAGTTGGAGCACAGCGAGCGGCGAGTTGCGTAATACATCTGAAGTGCACACTGCGCATGCGCGGCTGTGTAATTTCGAAGGTAATTTCTGGCGGGGCGGTCTCTAGCAGCACTGTAGCCACTAATTGCTGAGGGAATGGCTGGCAGGTTTGGTCGGCTGCTAGGCGGCGGGTTTTGTTTGCCCAGCTGCGCACCAGGCCTGCGCTAAGACGGAGTTAGTTTTCATTTCGGCGTGGAGGAAAGTCACGGCAGGTAGTAAGAGTTGTTCATATTCCCTAGGCCTTCTTATACTGGGTGTTGCGTCACAGGGTGACGTGTTTGGGATAATAACTTTTTTTCTCTCATTCTACTGACCCAAGAAACATTTGTCTTGTAAGGCGTTTGCTTCAAAAGTTGATTTGCCTTAAATTGTTACTCCAAACTTTGCTGGCTTAACTTTATGATGTCCCTGAAGTCTGTGCTTGCCGTCGCGCCGAAGTTGTTTGTCGCAGAAAAAATTGTCTCTTCTGACACCGACCTATGTTAATTTCTTTAAAAGGGGTTTTGCCGTGAGTGTAAGGCGGACAGCTGCTTCCCTAACATTCTGCTTCTGACGTCATTTGATCGCGAGACCTATAACTTAACATTATTCCTAGAGCGCCTTTCTTCATCTAGGTTTACTGCAGGCGCCTTTTACGATCGCGCTTTACTACCAGTATTTCTTACGCTTTATGACACGAGGTTCATAGTGGAGTGAAACAGGATGTTGTAATACAACACCTGTTCTGAGTGCTCGTGAAATTGTCTACACTGCTGATTATTAAAATTGTAACACCAAGTAGGACGCGGGCTATCGAACCAGATGTATTGGACAGAATATCCCATCGTACACAGGCGACATGATCACTCTTGCAGCTCGGTAGGACGTACAGAACATAAGGGAATCAGTACTGTGTGGCCCCAACACGTGGCGGCAATGATCGCTGTTAACAAGAGACAGCAAGAGGAGGAAGGGTCTGCCTGGGGTATCTCCGCCCATGCTGCTTCTATGCCATGCCCATAGTTCATCCGTTACGGCAGAGGGTGTCCTGTGATAGGCTGGTCGTCGCCCGACCGTGGACCACGCGTTTTCGAGTAGGCGAGAGATCCGGTGAACGCGCAGGCCAAGCTAGCAGTGTGGCACTGGTCATCCAGGAACCGTCCGGCAATGTGAGCCGCATGCGGTCGAGCACTGTCCTGTCGACGTAGGTCTCCAGGCCGGCGCTGAGGCCAGGGGACAACATGCTTCAACACCTCCACGGTGTAGCGGTTGCTGGTCACCACACCAGCGGCGTGGACTAGTCGTTAGCGGGACTGGAATATGACGACACCCCATACCATAACTGAATCGCTCCATGCAGTAAGGTCTTCAGTTCGTGTTGCCTAGTTTCGAGTAAACTACAAAAAACGTTATTGGCACCGAAGTAGTTGTACAAACTGAATGGAAAATATTAAGGTTATGTCTTGAGATGTCCTAAAGTGCCTGGCAGAGTTTCCATAATATGCAAGCGTTCCTAATAATTGAAAAATAATATAATGTGCATTGGACGGTAGCCAAGACTCTCCCTATGAAGTTTTAAAGTGATATACTGTAGGAGTGTCTTGTATAACATTATTTCTATTGCTTGACTGAAGTCCTTTTAACATTGCCTTACAAGAAGGACTTAAGTCCTGCACTGAATTCCTTTCTGCTCAGAACATTCTTTATTAGTCGTTCGTTGTGTGCTTAGCAAACACTGTTTTGAAGTCCTTTCTTCACAGAATGATCAAGCCACTAATAAAAGTATTACTTCCATCAAAATCTCAATTTCGGTAATTTTGTGACTGAAGTCCTTTTTGCATGAGGCGATTCAACTCAGGTGCTAGGTCGGTATGGCGGTGCTAGACATGGATGCTACCATCGTGGTGCTGCAAGCAGAAGCGACGTTCGTCGGAGAAGACGATGTCATGTCACTCGTCCCTCCAGGCCCGACGTTCCGCGTACAGTGGCAGCCGCAGTAATAGGCGCCTGGACAAGAATGCTGTAGATGTGACATACCGTGCGTGTGGTCACGTATCGTTGTGCCACGTGCCTGAACTCCTGAGCGAGTGGGTTTTATGTGGCTATATGGTCCGTAATCGCCATGCACGCCAGAGGTCTGTCCTCGCACTCGTTGGTGCGGAAGGGCCGTTGGCTTCCTCCACGTCGCTCAGCCCGTCCCTCCTCGGCCCTCTGATCTCATATCCGCTTCACTCTGGTTGCATTTCTTTCAAGACGAGAACCAATTTCGCGGTAGGATAATCCACAGTCCCGATAGGCCACGATTCTCCCGCGGTCAAAGGCTGAAACCTGTTCGCATGGTGGTTGTATTCTTCGACGTGCACTGTAAAAACTCTTTTTGCTGCAACACATGATGAATTTATTTAAATATGAACCACTGCAAAGTTGGATTGTCACAAACATAATATTTGTTTGATCTACATAGTAATGGCTATGATAATCTTGCATTGTCGTTACAATAGTTCAGTAAATCAGTTACACTGTAAAGAAAATTTTTGTGTTTTGAACAACAACGGTGATTAGTAAATAAGAGATAGAGACCTGAAAAATTCGCGAGTTCAACGACCCGCAGGCTGAACTCTACACTCTTATGTACAAATATGCCGATGTCAACTTCACAGTGGATGTCTGCTGTCACGGTGGAAGGCGACGACTGAGCCAGCGTTCTCCAGGAGGTGTCAAACATCGTGTGGTCCAATGGCTGAAGTTATATAAACACACGTGTTTCGAATTCTAGCTTGTCCCGAAATGAATCAGAGGATTTTTCAGGTATCTAGTAATTAGTAAATAAGGGAGAAGTAACAAATCTTTCAAAGTTATATTCACAAAAAAAAACATTACTAGGGCGTGTCAGAGACTCGAATCCCCATTCGCCGTGTTACTGGTCTAACGCTCTTCACCAGACGAGAACTCTTCCTCATTTGGTCCTGACAACTTTTGATAGGTAAGTTATGTAAGGTAGTAACATGGGTCACATTATAATGTCACCACTTGTGAGGAACCGAGGTTAACGATCTGGTGAATCCCTACACTTCTGAATGACGTTAAACATCTGCGGCAGCACTGTACATCTTCTCAGATGTAGCTACGTGACCGCAGAATATATTGGCTTGCGAGCGTTTGCGCCGGAACAACAGTCACGCGCTGAAAATTGCAATGAACGACAGAAAGCATTTGATATCGGTAAGTCAGTCATCTTGGGTACGAAGTAATTTTTCTTTACCGTGAACCAAATCAGTCCGAAGAATATTTATTTATTCGTTGTAAAAGAAGGTAACGTTGCCGTAAAACAAACCTACGTTTCTGTAACCTTCTCTTTGAATTAATCAATATTGCGTTACTGTAAACAAAACAGCCTTAAAGAAATGGTTTTCTTTGCCGTAAAGAAACCTTTGTAAGGATATTTTTTTTAGTGTGTGTGCACGGACGGCGGGAAACAATGCTACCGCCTCTCAGCGACTCCCAGACCTCCACTGCTTATCGGTGTCGTCATTGGCTCACGCTCTGCACCACTCTGCTGCCACTTAGGAGCAATCCTAGGGAGTCGGCCGGGTTATGCCTGTGGCCACATCTGCGAGCACATGCATACAGCTCCAAGGCTCTGTTCGGTGAATCACTCGAGACTGACGGGACATGGTAACAATTGAGACTAATATCACTGCAAGGTTAACTGTCTTCCACTCAGAGTGGAAGTCGACCAGACCCACGAAGCCCGACCGTCGTGGCGGTCATGGTGGAGGGGCGTGTTTTCCTAGAGGCTCAAGCTAGTAATACCGGACTGTCCATAAGAAATTAGGGTCTGTAAGTTGTCTCCTGTGATACCTCGGAGGATCAGGTGCAGGAGGGGAGGTGGAGCGGAGAGCCGGACGTGTTCCGGAAAACACACACACACCACTCTGGCTGAACAACCAATCACGTCATGTTCTACCATGATCTACCTACGTATTCCTCCAGTGTGGGCTCCTTCAGGTGAATCCTTTTTTTTTTGGTGTTGCAATTTTAATAGCCAGTAGTGTATATAGTCTATTCACGGTTTCTTCACACTTTTCGAATCGAACCTTTGAAAAATCACCCCGTGTATGACGTGTTTTGTGGTTTACTAAATATGTCTCGTATCACAAACGTTTTATACAGGCGTTTACATAAAAGTAGATAATTTTCAATTAAATTGAAATTTTTCTCGTTTTTATTTATAAATTATAGTATTTAATTTATAATTGATATGAATGAAAACAAAGAGAAATTAGATGTGCTGGTGATGGCTAGTAAGAAACAGTTCTTATGCAAAAATACTTCCCCGTCGAGTGCGCACGAGTGTGTTGTGTTGTCCCTCTGGTGTAATTATCCAGACATGGTTAAGTTTTTTTTTTTGCACGAGGCGGAGGAATATTCCGGAAGTAGAACTTTAGCAGGGATTCGGAAAAGTTGGAGGTAACCGAGAATGGACTATTCGTCCAAACTTTTCATTCACGGAACTGGAAAGCTAACCCCGCGACGGGAAGTTAGTTAGGTTCGGAGTTCACTGCAGCGAGGAGATCATGTCGTACTTTTCTGTGTGTAACCGTGTAACATCAAAACTCAAACGTTGACTATTTATGTCTTGGACATTGTGCTGGGGCGTGTTTTGTTTTTAGAAAAACATATCGCGAATACTGTCAGTGCTTTCTACTGAGACGCGTTTGCCAAGTAGGGTGTGCTGATTCCGGATTCCTCAGTGAGTGCATAAACTGCTTGTACGGGTGTGTGGCTTTTAATATCCATATCGGAGCATCGTGTAGTGCTCTTACAGATGTCAGCGCCCGTTACGATGATTCATCCCTGCCGAATTCCCTATCCATTGACTTCCTAGTAAAATAGTTTTATCTACAAAAATCACACTAAAAAAATTTAAGGTCAAAAGCTTTTTTACATGTACGGGAAGAAAATTATCCTTGTTTGTAGGGGAAAATTACCGTATAATTTCAAGAGGAAAAAACTTCATTCTAGATTTGTGGGCATTTATAATTTCGCGACTTGATAAAAAAATAAAATCACATAAAAAATAACTTACATAATTTTGTGAAGGTAAATTTGAGAATTTTAACCTAAAATATGATTCATTCAAATTTCAGAATTTTTTTTTAGCACAAATGTTTTTTAAGATTTTTTTATTCTGCATAAGATTGACTGCGGCAAGGGTTTAACTTAGTTCTTATTATTTTTGCTTACATTTTATATCAAAAGTTTCAAATTGAAATACAGAATAACCACTCGACAGATATAAAAATAGTGTAATTTTTATTAATTGAATTGTAGCCCAAAGTATACACTTATTAAAATTTTGAGATTCGTACGAAAAAAAAAATGAATTAAAACTTTTTATCTGTAGTTCCTTTTTATTCGTTTTCAAAAGTAATCTTCTGTCATTCACGTACTTTTTTTTTCCAGGCTGCTATTTGAAAAAAACCCATTTGTAATGCTAAAACTTGAGAGAAAAATGTACAGACTCTTGAAATTCTTTAGGCCCAATTCCAGGTTGGCTTCAGCGCATTAAGTGCTAACTGTGTCCGCGGCTCCGCTCGCGTGGACTACAGAGTTATTGTTAAGTTTTTTTTAAAATAAAGTTGAATTCGACTTGGTGTTAATTATTTAATACATGATATTGTTCCATCTTTAACTGTTTATACAGCGTATTGCAAGAGAGCGCACTGGCGGCAAACTTTTTTTCCCAACTTGATTCACTATTATGGTCACCGCTTATTCCTTACGTTACTTTACGTAACAAAATATATACCTGGCTAGAGAACATAGCTATGAATTAAAATTAAAAAAAAAACACGTAAATCGGATACGTGGTTCTAGCTAGAGTGATAAACGCACTAACAGAAAGACAGACAGAGAGACGTTGAGTTTTATAATATGTATAGATAGGGCCAATGACTTTTCGCGTAAAAATCGGAGCACACAGTAGACTTCAATACTACATACACACCTCAGCTGTTGTTATACCTCCATTGGCTGCTGGTGCCGTGTCCGTCTTTGACCAAGCCACTCAGGACTAAGTAACTCCGACACTGAACCTTCGTGATTCGTGCGCAAACGGTTAACACGGGCCAGAACATTTTTTTTAGCCAATCAGAGAAGCTGGACGACCCTATGGTGCTTTGGACTGTATCTTGTCTCGAAATGTTTTCGCGAAATATCACTGCCCCTATGTATAGATAACAGAAAAAAATGTTGTTCATGTGTTAGTAGAACACTGTTGATAGGACGCGCGTCACATGCCGAGCAGCACGTGTATCGGAGGTGACACCGCGCCGAGGCGGTTCCTGTACCGCGATACGACACGCAGCATCCCTGCTGTGAACCGGGCGTCTCTGATTGGATGCCGCGTTCGTTCTTGACAGGTATTCTCCGATAGCGAGTGTAGCATTATCCTCTGCGGTTTGTGTGGACGTTTCCAGTCGCCCGCCTTCGACGACGACCTGGGGGAGGGGGAACCTAGCGCGTAGACTAAAGACGAGGTAGAGCGATCTATTCCCCTCTCCCAATAATAAAGAGCATGGCACCCACCTATCTCCCTCCTGTAGCATTTTATCATAATGGACGTAACAATTTTTTAATTCTTTCCTGTCGAAAGGGTTTTTACGGTGTCTGTGCCGGTTTTTTTCCTTTTCTCTTCTAGATGTAGTTAGTTAACTATAAGTACATTAGGGAGGTTTTTCATGGCCAAACTCGGCCATGGGAAACCCAATCCCTCTTTGCCGCGATGCACGTCTCCTTGCATGTTTTTTCCTTCCCTTGTAAGCGTAAGGGGTTAGCCCTGAGACGCAATAATCCCGTTCCTATCGCGGACTAACATATAACACTTAGTTTTAGAGTAGGTTAGAAAAAAAAAGAGCGATCTCGCCGGCTGCGCACAGCCAGTCTCCGTGTCCCGACATTGAACTGCTCACCTGCCAACACGTCTGGCGAAGACGGCGCGGACTGGATTTGAGGCTAGAACACTGATCAGTAAACAAGTGCTCTTTGAGATGGTTTTTTTAATACTTCATCTGACCAGTTTGTAATGCAGTTTGATTAAATTCAAATTTGTAAAAGTATTTTATTCATAGAAAAGTGGCTTGTCTTTTTGAAAAAATTGAGATTGTAAACAAACGCTGCCTTAATATGCTATACAAAAATATAAGTAATTTTCCTTGTGGTTTTTTTTAAATACAATTTTATTTAATCTCAAAGTTTAAATTTGTATTATGGATTAATTTCTTTTTTTAATTGAGGGGTTGTCTTGTAAATAACTTTTATACCGTGTTTAATGTTATCTATGACCATGTTTGGTCTGTTCTATGTATTAAAAAATATTAATAGGGAAATTTGCAAAAGAAACCAAAATATTTTTGACTCCAAATATAGCACAGGAAAGAGAAACTGTTGTTAATTTGCTTTCGCAATCTCTATTATTTGCCTTTCTATCCACCGCTCTAGTGATGGGGNGAGAATCGTTCCACTGGAGGAAATAGAGACAGGATTACCTGTCTCGTGTTTCGACAAGTCACCAACCGGCGCATAATATAGCCACGGTTACGAGTTTTTACAGACACTTATAAAAGGAATATGCGATAAAGTGCGCATTCGAGCTGCACAGCAACCACTCGCTGTGTTTACAGCATTGGGCAACCTTTCTGCCGATAGCACTATAAGAAAAACGTGGATGGTATTTGAGATTAGAAAACCCTTTATGTAGTTAAGTGCTTTGAAATGCTTTTACATTGCCTCTGACCTGGTTTTACTGCAACTACAATATATTCAAGTTTGTCACATTATTCCGTTTGCATAAAAATGTTTAAACGCACTGGTCGGTGGGTTTTCTCGGGGATCTCCCGTTCCCCCCGCCGTTGTATTCCGGCGCTGCTCCGTTCTCGCCTCATTTCACTCTCATCGGCTCTCAAGACCTCGTTGTTAAGAGCCGCCCAAATTTCTCAACTCAACTCTTATATATACGAAACGTAAGCAAACATGCGATTTTGACACTTCTGTTCGCGATGGAATGGGTCATCGTTAGGCGACAGGACATCCTAGACTTAAAACTCGTGTACATTTCTGTTACCTTTACAAATCGATCACAGTTTAGCACCGAATTCCGCTCCACTTGGACTGAGGTAAAACTGGCAACACACTGGGGCAAGTAGTTCAGAATAATAATAATAATAATGGCGTGTGGGGAGTGCACCCAGGGAAAGACCCTCCGAGTGACGGTCTTTCCAGCTGGAACCCGTAGGTGACCGTCATCCCCGGGCATGGCAGAAATGAGACCCTAGAGTGGAGCGGCGCTGGAATGCAAGGGCGGGGGGAAACGGGAGTGCCCCGAGAAAACCCGCCGGAAAGCGGCATCGTCCAGCACGATTCCCACACGCGAAAATCCGTGAGTGAAACCGCCGGGGATCGAACCCGGATCGCCGTGGTGGGAGGCGAGCGCCCTGGCCCCTACGCCACCGCTGCCCCTTATTGACAGAAAGCTGAGGCTCGGAAAATACGTAACTCCGAGGAGTCTAACTTACAGGTCGTTGAACTCGCGAAATTACTTTGTCCCTAGTCAGCGTTTTCTTCATCCAAAGAAGACGCAATTTTGTCAACCTCATCTTTAGTGTATTGTAGCCACAGTGCCATGCAACAAAAGACTATCAAGATACAAAAAAACTGCGCGGTCTGTAACCAACATTACAAAGTGTTTCTCAATGTTGTTCGTAGTCGGGATAAATTCTTACACGGAAGGTATTGGCCGCTTACCGCAACGATACCCAGTGCCGGAAGAAACAGGAATTGTTTTTTTTTTTTTCTTATTTCGCTCCCGCCGTTACGCTGGAGTGGACACGTTGGTGCAGTGAATTCTTAAAAACATTTCTACCACGGCTGACGAGGAATCGTTGTGCAGTCGCGTCCTTTCGATTCGTCAAACGTAACACAAAACCTACGAAAATGCCCGCAAATTCAAGATAGAGAGGAGTGGAGAGGTTTGGGCGGCCCTTAGCATCGGGGTCTCGAGACCCGACGAGATTGAAGAGAGGCGAGTATGGAGCGGCGCCGGAGTGCAAGGGCGGAGGAAACGGGAGATCCCGGAGAAAATCCGCTGAACAGCGGCATCGTCCGGCACGATTCCCACATGCGAAAATCCAGGAGTGGCCCCGCCGGGAAGCGAGCCCGGTTCGCCTTGGTGGGAGGCGAGTGCTCTAGCCANAGCGGTCTAACCACTACACCACTGCGGCCCCAGTGAGTTATAAATGGAGCTGAATAAACACGATATATATATTGTCGATCTACGTTTACTTATAATTTTTCAATCCCGGCTAAAGTTCTACTTTTAGGATATTCCTCCACCTCATGCAAACAAAGGTTAACTAAGTCTAGAAAATTACACTAAAGGGACTTTAAACTGAGTGCACACTCACTTTAATAATATTTTGCGCGAGAACTATTTCTAACAACACATTTCCCCCTATTAATTACAATTATAATTTATATATAAAATATATGTGAAAGGTAAATTTACTCAAACATAAGATACTTTCATGTTAAAAGAAGTAATAAACATTTGTGACATACACAACATGTTTTTTGGAAAAGAACCAAACGCATCGTACATGGGGTGATTTTTTCAAAAGTTTAGATTCAGAAAGCGTGGATACACCGTGACCAGGCTATAAGCAAGGACACCGCCACTCTGAGCTGGCAGGCACTCTCCTCCCGTCGCCAGCTGCATGTTTCTCTCCTCGCTGAGTGCATTGCCCCGGGGGGGAGAGCGGCCTTCGCCTCGCCCCGACGTGGGAGTATGGCTCGCCTCTCCCGAGAGACGTTCCTCTAGAACAGGGGTACTCAGACTTGTACCGCCAGCCACCGACCGCAAAAAGGTAAGGGAGTAGAACTGAGCTCTAACATGACAGATGGTAAGCCTGTCGCTGTTACGACCTATGTATGTTTTTTTTTTTGTTGGTTAAGCCCCGGCCACACTCGCGTGTTACTGTGCCGAGTACACTTTGATCAGGTTATGTTCACATTTTGTAAATCGTTGCCGCCATTTTTCGAAGAGCAGCGCGACCTAGCGAGAATATTCATAACTATTAGCGCGAAGGTGTACTCTCCGAACGATTAGCGCTCCAGGCGACGGATAAAATTGTTGTTTGATTTGACCAAACTTGCAAACTTGCCAAAACGGAATAAAACTCACAAAGCGGTTTCTTAATCCAGAAAGCCATTCTTTACAAACAACGGGAGCAAACAATACTAAGCCGCGCCGACTGCTCCGGCGGTGCGCAGCTTTCTNAGCGGTTTCTTAATCCAGAAAGCCATTCTTTACAAACAACGGGAGCAAACAATACTAAGCCGCGCCGACTGCTCCGGCAATGCGCAGCTTTCTTTTCGGCGTGACTTTACATTATATTATTACGTATCACAGCGTCGCCGTACAAGCGACCGACGGAAGGCGCTTATTTTTTAATTTCTTGAGGGAATGTGGACATGTGTCCGCGATCGACTTTTAAATCTCTCGCGATCGACCGTTTGAGCATCCCTGCTCTAGAANGTGGGTTTCATTGTAAGCAGTCGTGTCCATTCTAATTAAAAAAAAAAACTATGGAATTCTTAAATGTAAATCTGTTTTTTGGAACAGAAATTAAAGTAGCTTTTGTTGCCTTCTCATATTTGGTTATTGAAACACGAGTGTTTCATGAAACGACTGTTATTTTATTTCAATGTGAATTATCTTGTTTCGGCGAGTGAATTAGTTTTTATTATTTTTACTTTACGAAAACACAAAAAATTGGGATTTTGACAAGCCATTATGTGGAAAATATGCATGCGGGATTTTATTTTATGCGTGGAAACAGTACCCCGTAAGTAAGGATGAGTTTAACCGATATTTTCAAGTATCTGTGACAACTGTTACTGCGACTTATATCTGCAATTTGTCACAGCAACAAAAATATATTTATACACACAAAAAAAAAAAGGCAGGGATGAAACAGTGGTGATGATTGCATTACCAGCGTTGATTGGAAAACCCCTATATTTAAGTTAAATTTATAATAAATGTTACTTTCCATGGCATGGTAATTCTTCGTCACTGAAAAATTTCACGTTAATCCTCAAATTGTCAAATGTTCAGTTATTAATAGGGATAGGGTCGGTTAACGAACCTAATAGCGATCACAATTGAGGCGCGTAACAATTTTTGCCAAAAATTACATAAAGGTATATATAATACTATATTGTATTGTATTTATTAGCAACCGATGTTTTGTATACTAACTATAAAAATACAGTAGGTTGGAGCAAACAAAATAAAAGTAAAACTAAAGGAATTCATGTGAGGATATTTACTAGTGTTTTAATCAGAAGCTATGATTAATCATTGAATAGTTTGTTTAAAAGGACTCAGGCGCCATCTCTCGGTAAACATGCAAGGCTAGCTGTGACGCTGCGACTTGTAACAGGTAGCGGAAATAAACTGTGACAATAGAAGCAGCTTCGCTTGTCACAGTTCATTTAAAGAGCCGTGAACCTGTCACTATGCGATATCTCAGTCACAGGTATTTCAATGACTTTGTCACAGATACACCTGTGACATCGAAATATCTGCGACAAAGTATCAGACTGCGATTCATCGTCCATCTAGAGATGGTCTAAAAATTGAACACATTTTCGTACAAATTAAAAATAGTGTTTTTTTTTTTTTTGGCTGACCAGCGCTCTTGGTCTTAAAAGCCGACGAAATCTCTCCTCTCCACTGAATGTGAATCGGTCTTAATGTAAATATTACTGTGATTTCACGTTGTACTCAACACAGTACAAGTAAGGAGTTCACGATAACCAACGATAGCTTGACTTGTGTATTTCAGCGAAATCTATCTTGATCGTTTCAAGTAACAAACAATTACGTTCACGTAAGGAGAAGCTGTTCATTTTGTAGCTGTTGCGCGATACTCGACTCTGAACGGCGTGGTTTTGCAGGCTAGTGTCGTTAGGAGCGACGTTATCTTCGCTTTTCGCAGTTTGTTTTTACTTTTGTCTCGTTTGTTCACGAGTTGAAACTCGACGCAGAACTCGGGACTGGAAGACGAAAGGATTATAGAAGCTAGGCTATATCCTTAACTGCACAGGAAATGGAGTCTACAATTTAAAAATGCAGCCGCCAAGAGTTTTTATTTCAGAGAAGTAGCTAAACTACACNGCACAGGAAATGGAGTCTACAATTTAAAAATGCAGCCGCCAAGAGTTTTTATTTCAGAGAAGTAGCTAAACTACACATCGCCTATCTACCTTAATCTTAATATGATCGGCGTTCGTGTTATTTCTCCACTGTAGAAACTTTTGCAAACTATCCTTGGCCACATCGCAGTTATAACGTAAATACGATTGTATAACTTAAATTTTATGTTTTCATTCTAAAAAAACTACATAATTTTTTTCGCGTGCGCATGCGAAGTTAGCGTGCGCATGCGAAGTTGACGAGCGCATGCGAAGTTGACGTGCCTATGCGAAGTTGACGTGCGCATGCGAAGTTGACGTGCGCATGCGATGCATCATAATATGGAGCTCGAAACGACCACTTGAACAGACACGCGAAAGTGTTACGTGATGCGTGTTAAGTGGTGCTTGTTACGTGTAACGCGACATCAAAGTCAACACTTTATCTTCTACTTTTCAGCCACGCAAACACTTAAAATATTGCAAAAACTAAAAAAATAAAATACTTTATTACTAGACGTGACAGAGTAGGCTTGCTAGTGTATAGTACTTGTTTGTGGTTAATGTTAGAGTAAAATGTTGAGCCAAAATAACTTGACATTGTGTCGTTAAGGTACTGTAAAAACATTGTTTTTCGTACCTACCAATCGTCGATGAGAATTAATATTTTATTTTACTTTGTAAATGTATTCATGTCCGTTTCGTGTGGCTGTTAACAAAAGAAAAAAAGGCAGACATTTCCACATGTTAAGTATGTTTAGTTAAACATGTTCATTTGAAAAATAAACAGCGTGGAAATGAGTAAATGTGACACTTTTGTTTTTCCTGACTACAAGAGGAACGAGCGAAAGCGAAAATTATAATTTAATTCTGGTTAAAAGAATGTCAGCAGTTTAAACGACGTACAGTCGTGGACATAACTGGTTTTAGCTGGTATAGAAAAAAAGCTTACAAAATTTTTTCTGCTAGGAAAACAGTAAGACATTTAAATTTGTGACCGATTAATATTTATTCAACAAAGTTTATATATAATTAGATATTAACAAATGAGAAAACACTNATTTAAATTTGTGACCGATTAATATTTATTCAACAAAGTTTATATATAATTAGATATTAACAAATGAGAAAACACTGCATGTAAAAATATAAACCAATATATAGGCTCTACGTGTGAAATTGAGGCCGGACAAAAGTTGCTCTCACATCAGCAGAACAGTATACACTTTGCAGAAAATAAATAACACATTTGTCGTTGTTAATACTTGGTACAGCAGACCTTTCTTGTTTACGATCGCCCTCAATGTCTTTGGCATTGAATGCGCCATACGCCTGGTTATTTCAGTCCGTGGAAAGCACCAATGAGATATTGCGACGGCGAGAAAATCAGGCGACGGGCTGATTAATTTTAATCTTGTTAAATTTAGAGTATCAGAAATTTGATGTGCGATTTCTGCTCACGAAGCCGACTTATTTAATGAGTTTGTGTTACATATAATGGATTTTTGAAGTGGTAGTTATTGTTGTACTTGCATTCAATAGTGTGACACTATGCGGAGTTCAACTGTAAAGGTCAAGACTTAATTTATTTACCTCTTACAGTAAATAGATATAAAGTTTATGCAATTAGAAATAAGATATTTAACCTATCAAGAAACTGGCTATGCCAAGAGACCTGCAACAGTTTTCTCCAGTTCTCTATCGCCGGCATTTATCGAGCCGTCTGCGTGGTCAGTGGCCGGTAGTTATCTGGGCGCACTAGCTCCCTCTTGGCTTGAAGGGTGTCCGGTACAGACAGGCCAATGACCTCTTGGCTTGAAGGGTGTCCGGTACAGACAGGCCAATACTTATTGGCTTGAAAGGTGTCCGGTACAGAGAGGCCAATACTTATTGGCTTGAAGGGTGTCCGGTACAGACAGGCCAATACTTATTGGCTTGAAAGGTGTCCGGTACAGAGAGGCCAATACTTATTGGCTTGAAGGGTGTCCGGTACAGACAGGCATTCAATACCTCTTGACTTGAAGGGTGTCCGGNATTTAAATTTGTGACCGATTAATATTTATTCAACAAAGTTTATATATAATTAGATATTAACAAATGAGAAAACACGGCACGTAAAAATATAAACAATATATAGGCTCTACGTGTGAAATTGAGGCCGGACAAAAGTTGCTCACACATCAGCAGAACAGTATACACTTTGCAGAAAATAAATAACACATTTGTCGTTGTTAATACTTGGTACAGCAGACCTTTCTTGTTTACGATCGCCCTCAATGTCTTTGGCATTGAATGCGCCATACGCCTGGTTATTTCAGTCCATGGAAAGCACCGATGAGAGATTGCGACGGCGAGAAAATCTGGCGACGGGCTGATTCATTTTAATCTTGTTAAATTTAGAGTATCAGAAATTTTATGTGCGATTTCTGCTCACGAAGCCGACTTATTTAATGAGTTTGTGTTACATATAATGAATTTTTGAAGTGGTAGTTTTTGTTGTACTTGCATTCAATAGTGTGACACTATGCGGAGTTCAGCTGTAAAGGTCAGGGCTTAATTTATTTACCTCTTACAGTAAATAAATAAGAAAGTTTATGTAGTTAGAAATAAGATATTTAACCTATCAAGAAACTGGCTATGCCAAGAGACCTGCAACAGTTTTCTCCTGTTCTCTATCGCCGGCATTTATCGAGCCGTCTGCGTGGTCAGTGGCCGGTAGTTATCTGGGCGCACTAGCTCCCTCTTGGCTTGAAGGGTGTCCGGTACAGACAGGCATTCAATACCTCTTGACTTGAAGGGTGTCCGGTACAGACAGGCATTCAATACCTCTTGACTTGAAGGGTGTCCGGTACAGACAGGCATTCAATACCTCTTGACTTGAAGGGTGTCCGGTACAGACAGGCATTCAATACCTCTTGACTTGAAGGGTGTCCGGTACAGACAGGCCAATGACCTCTTGGCTTGAAGGGTTTCCGGTACAAACAGGCCAATACTTATTGGCTTGAAAGGTGTCCGGTACAGACAGGCCAATTACCTCTTGGCTTGAAGGGTATCCGGTACAGACAGGCCAATACTTATTGGCTTGAAAGGTGTCCGGTACAGACATGCCAATCAATACCTCTTGACTTGAAGGGTGTCCGGTACAGACAGACCAATATACGTTTCCAAGACACAACAAACGCTGCTCTTTTGTAAATTTCTCTTCAGTATGTACACATATGTCCGTGGTTCTCTCAATAAGTTCTAGTCCCCCCACCCCCCATACTCACGAGTCTAACAGGCATTTGCAGACCATAACTTCATCACTATGTTTCACAATAGTTTAAGGGTTGTGAGACTCCAGCTTAGTTTTAGGCCTTTTCCACGCTAACATTCAATNGTCCGGTACAGACAGACCAATATACGTTTCCAAGACACAACAAACGCTGCTCTTTTGTAAATTTCTCTTCAGTATATACACATATGTCCGTGGTTCTCTCAATAACTTCTAGTCCCCCCACCCCCCATACTCACGAGTCTAACAGGCATTTGCAGACCATAACTTCGTCACTATGTTTCACAATAGTTTAAGGGTTGTGAGACTCCAGCTTAGTTTTAGGCCTTTTCCACGCTAACATTCAATNTCACTATGTTTCACAATAGTTTAAGGGTTGTGAGACTCCAGCTTAGTTTTAGGCCTTTTCCACGCTAACATTCAATTAACCGTCATTGTGGAATATGTTGATCTTACTTTCATCTGCGAAAAGCACTTTGTCTCAGAAGTCGGTACCGTAAGTTGCATAGTCCTGAGCAAATGTCACTCGTAATTTGGTTTGCTTTACGGATTCATGGCTTCTTTCTAGGTGCCCTGGCTCTCTATCCTGCTCGGCTGAAAAGCCTACCGATATTTCTTAGGTAATCTATTTCCTGAAGTGTGTGTGTGTGTACATGTGCTGATAATTCTGAGCAATTTTCTTTGCGGTTTTCCGTTACGAGTCTAAATAGTTTCCCCTTCCCTCTGGTAGTATGTTTACGAGCACAAGGTCGTTCTTTGTTCATAAAATCCTTGCTGTCTTTATGTCGCTTGATAAAACTCTGTACAGTCTGATTACTTTTCCCAACTGTATCTGCGATGTGAGAATATTATATATATATATTTTTTTTTTTTTTAAGGTATGGTATGTGGAGACCTGCAACATTCGCGTTATTATTTGGTACCACGCTGAACTTGAATTCCCTATATTTATCTAAGTGCAATTCGCGTTGTCATTGGCTACATACGGCGTCACGAACCCACGTGACCTCTTCACTGCAGATTGGTCGCCCAACCGTTCGGCTTTTGTCTATCGGCTAAAAAGCGTTCNACGAACCCACGTGACCTCTTCACTGCAGATTGGTCGCCCAACCGTTCGGCTTTTGTCTATCGGCTAAAAAGCGTTTCTTGGTACACGCCACACAAGTTTTCGGCCAGTGGCTGATGTGAAACGAGCACGCAACGTCTTCGAGTTTAGTCTGCTGTCACAAAATAACGCTTCTTTACGTTTTGGGCCCCTAGTTCGGCTGTCTGCAGTACGATCACAGACACACAGCAGTAAACGTTTTAAACAATTGACAGCCGGTATACGCTCTATAAGGTCGCTTCACGTCCTACTTCGTTGGCGTATGAATACTCATGACTAGGGGCAGTGATATTTCGCGAAAAGATTTCGAGACAAGATACAGTCCAAAGCACCGTAGGGTTCGTCCAGCTTCTTTGGTTGGCTAAAAAATGTTCTGGCCCGTGTTAACAGTTTGCGCACGAATCACGAAGTTACTTAGTCCTGAGTAGCTTGGTCAAAGACGGACACGGCACCAGCAGCCAATGGAGGTATAACAACAGCTGAGGTGTGTGTGTAGTAATGAAGTCTACTGTGTGCTCCGATTTTAACGCGAAAAGTCACTGGCTCTACTTATGATGAGCAATAAATCACGTGGGCTAACGATGTTCCTTACTTTTAAGTAGTATTTCGCATAACAAAAGGNCTACTTATGATGAGCAATAAATCACGTGGGCTAACGATGTTCCTTACTTTTAAGTAGTATTTCGCATAACAAAAGGCAAGTTAATTCCTGTTGTGTGAATTCCTCTGAACGTATTGAAGCGCACTTGCCATAACCACGCCTCTATTTAAGTTTCCTTTCGCACACGACATTTACAGTTTCGAAAAGGGAGTTGTATGAACAATGATGTCCATGACTGTACGTGTAATGCCACAGCAGTTGATACGCGCATTAAGACACAGAAATACCACAAGATGTAAACTTTCCTTCCCGTTACATCAGAGGCAGACAATGCAGTCGTGTTCTCTTCAAGAGTAAGCCGGCTGGAAGCGTGCTCTTGAATTAGTATGGAATTCTCGACATGTAGGGAATGCGTGCTATATATAGTATGCAGTTGCTCGTGGATATTCGACTCTAGTAAGACTGACACGTACTTACTGCGACATATCAAACAATTAGTGTAATTAGTTCGCGATAAGCATTACATTTGGCTGGATGCTCATTAGACCAAGCTGTATATAGAACCAGTCAATTGAGTTTTTTTTTTATAGTCGCAGCATTTTTGAAACCAATGAGCCGATGTTTCGCCAGAGATTCCTATGAACTCGATATTTACTACTCTCAGGGGATGGCCAAAAAATTTGATACAGAGCATCAACGTTAGTACCGCATACTTGGGAAGTAAAATGCTAAGCTAAATTACCAAATTAGTATGGTAACCGCTCTATGTATTTTTATGCTTGTAAACTGATGTGTGGTATGTGTAGGTAGAAAACTTTTGTTGCTTGTTTAGTAATTTTCATATTTATTTATTAACAGTGTTCATAATATGTGAAGATGTAGGTAACAGTGTACCAAAATTCTGCCGCAGAAGATAATCCAACCCCATAATCTCTGGAGTAAACTGGCTAAAACAATTTTTTTCTGAAGACTGCTACTGAGTACAGTACTGGGCTTGTTATTGCGCAACGTAAATGTAGCTCATGTTGCATATATTGTAAATATTAAACTAAATGATGGCGTGGCCATACTAATTGAACGTGATCAGGCCTTAGCTGAACGGCCTGCCCGATTACGCCTTCAAACATGGAACCTGGGCACGAGCGTGATTGCAACAGCCCCTTGTGAAGGACAGTTGCAGAAATCCCCTCCACTAGCCAGTAAACGGGGTCGAAATATATTAAACAACGTGCCCGATATAGGCCAGCGTAACGCTGGGAGCGGCGTCTTTTGTCGTCGACCCGACCAGAGAGAAGACCACTGAAGATGGGTGTGTCCGGCCGTTGTTAACCGCCTCTTAGAATTAGCCTCCGGCAACATGAACAAGTTGGGGACGTTCCAAGTAGATTGTAATAGTAATGGCGTGAGGTAATAGCACTTAATATAATTAATTAGCATCTCGGTTATTGTAAAATCCTTATGTTCAATAAACCTCATCCAATACTATTGTCCTCTACCTAATCATGACTCATTATTGAGCTACGCCCTTAGACACTTTCACGTATGAATGGCTTGAAAGCTCATTCATAACACGGGGCACTCCAAGTGGCGATATTGTCACGCGCTTGCTGCTTCTCATCCCGCTAGAGCGAGTGCAAGTGAAGGACAAGAAGCGTTACAGGCCTCCGAGCCGAGGAGTTGATGAGTGAGTGAGTGAGTGACTGAGTGAAGTGACCAGTGGAAGGGAAATCTGCGACTGCGAGCATCAAGCAGTGAAGGTGCTGCTGGCAGGCTGGACTACTGGACTAGATGCGCGAGTGAAAGAAATTACAAATGGTGGCAACAGGTAGACTTAACACGTGTTAAATAATGAGTATGAGTTGATNAATTACAAATGGCGGCAACAGGTAGACTTAACACGTGTTAAATAATGAGTATGAGTTGATTGACTGTAACCAAACGAAGACATTAATAAGGATGTTAATTAGAGTTGAAATAAACATTAAATATTGCGCTCACTGTTAAAAAGAGTAATAGTGGAGAGAGATAATTTAAAGGTATAAATAATAGCTGTGTGAATAAATTAGAGATCAAATTTAGTTATTTTATTTTTATTAAGGCCTCCATCCCTCACGAACTCAGGTACACCCCTCAAGGGTACATGTACTAGTATAGTATAGTACGGTTACTGTAGTCTAGATCTCTGATGGTCTACAGCAGGGGTGCTTAGACTTGTACAATCAGCGATCGACCGCAAAAAAGTGTGGGG
>NQII01003201.1:208206-218310 GCA_002778355.1 Clitarchus hookeri
TTTTTTTTTTTTTTTGTTAAGCCTCGGCCACACTCGCGTGTTACTATACCGAGCACACTTTGATCAGGTTATGTTTACATTTTGTAAATCGTTGCCGCCATTTTTCGAAGAGCAGCGCGACCTAGCGAGAATATTCATAACTATTAGCGCGAAGGTGTACTCTCCTAACGATTAGCGCTACAGGCGACGGATAAAATTGTTGTTTGATTTGACCAAACTTGCAAACTTGCCAAAACGGAATAAAACTCACAAGACGGTTTCTTACTCCAGAAAGCCATTCTTTGCAAACAATGGGAGCAAACAATACTAAGCCGCGCCGACAACTGCGGCGGTGCGCAGCGTTCCATTCGGCGTGACTCTNTCTTTGCAAACAATGGGAGCAAACAATACTAAGCCGCGCCGACAACTGCGGCGGTGCGCAGCGTTCCATTCGGCGTGACTCTACGTTTTATTATTACGTATCACAGCGTCGCCGTACGAGTGACCGACGGAAGGCGCTTATTTTTAATTTCTTGAGGGAATGTGGACATGTGTCCGCGATCGACTTTTAAAGCTCTCGCGATCGACCGTTTGAGCATCCCTGGTCTACAGCGATGTCTTAACGTCTTAACGTCTGTAACAGAAAAATTTAAGTAGTTTATTTCGCAGTTTGTATGATAACGAGTTTTGAATTAAAGTAAAAAAAAAATTTACACGCAAAAGATAGTGTGTGGTGTCATTTAATAATTTCGTGGGTGAACCAGTTCGGTCAGTATACGTATCCGCCAGTTCAAGTTTTCACGCCAGCCTTCAATTTGCAAAAAAAAAACGGCTTGAAATCGCGGTAATGTTGCCGCCTCCTGATGCAATTACATTGGTGGAAGCTATACTTACTGCCAAGCCTCGATATTCCGTTCCGATATTTTGTACGAAGGGCTATTAGTAGGGCCACCTGCTCTTCGCGTATAGTCTTGTCTCATGTAAGTTGGCGAGATTCTCACAGTTCGACGAAAGTAGCGCCAATGTTTACTTTTCGTTTACGTATCCTATCGCCATCAGCTGGTGCGTCAAGTGGAGGCTGTATTTTTTTTATCAACACGCTGTCAGCTAATCCACTTGCTATTGCACTGTAATGCTAAACACATTTTAAGATATTTTAGACTGACATCTGTCAAAATAAAAATAGTAGGTTGTAAAAGTAAAAATATAAAACCTTGCAAAAAATTAAATATATGCTAACTTTTTTAATTTGTCCGAGAGAGTGAATTTGCGAGACGGTAGTTGTAGATATTATCACACTTTGGACGTTACNGTCAGCTAATCCACTTGCTATTGCACTGTAATGCTAAACACATTTTAAGATATTTTAGACTGACATCTGTCAAAAAAAAAAAAATAGTAGGTTGTAAAAGTAAAAATATAAAACCTTGCAAAAAATTAAATATATACTAACTTTTTTAATTTGTCCGAGAGAGTGAATTTGCGAGACGGTAGTTGTAGATATTATCACACTTTGGACGTTACNCTAACTTTTTTAATTTGTCCGAGAGAGTGAATTTGCGAGACGGTAGTTGTAGATATTATCACACTTTGGACGTTACAGCTAATATATTCGAGTTGGAAATATGTGACGTGGAATAATGTTATAATTGCTTAAAAACTATTCACGCGTGTCCCACTTTCTTCGGAAACAAGTAAATGGGTTTCCGGGAGAACAATATGGCGTATAATTTACGTAGACGAACGATTACCGGCTGAATAGAAATTACTAGTACTCAAAATCGCTGTACACGAAATATAAGTTACTTTAAAAATTATGCAGAGCTCGCGAAAATAAAACTATTGGTATCTGTTTGTAAATTTGTTGTATATTGCACACAAACGCTATTCTTTTCTGGCTGGTAATGCTTCGGAAAAGATCCGATAGATGGCGCGCACAGCATGTCAAGAGCGATGTGTGAGCCGCTCGCTTTGCTCAATATATCGCCTCTTTTTTAAAGTTGAATGTTCTTCTATTACTGGCTAGGAACGACACGAATTTGAAATATATTTCGTCAAATTATTACAAACAATTATTCAACAATATTATGCAATATTTCTGTATGCTTTGGAATTAATATCAGGCTCGTATGGAAAACATGGTTGGAGAGGGGTGATAAGACGTGAAAATAGGTTTTGAAATTGCGTTTCATTTGGATACGGATCGTTTTAATGTGCTTTCAATTTTGAACACCTATACATTTCAATTTTAGCACGAAGTTTAGTTTCTAACACAAAAAACCGCTGTTTTATGACCACGTAAAGTAAAATGTATTAATTAACCTATGAACTCTTTCTAATCAGCGTATTTTCTGCTTGTCTGATGTGCGTCGGCAGGGCACTCAGAACAGCCAACGTAATATTAATTTTAGTTCGTTCATGCATCAGCTGATACAGGGTTTTGTAAATGGCACGTTGTTTGTTTCGAATACATAAAATTGCCACTCGCTGACTGTCAAAATCTCGCGAACTTATGTGAGGCAGACAATAAGGATTTACGCGGAAGCTAGGCTCCAAAATCCTATGTGCACACGTCCAGTCATCCTTTGGCTATTGGCCGCCTGTTTCTTGTGCGAAGGCTTACTGCCAAGTGGAGTGAACCGATTAGAATGAAACCATCTCGGATACTGACTGTCCGGTGATCCGTGGGCAGACGGACCAGATGCGTAAATTCAAATGATCCAATTACGAAAGCGGTTCTGAACTGAAGTGTTTTGGAGCACAACTTGTCTTGAAATATTTTCGCGAGAAACAGGTGGCCCCTAGGTATTAATTCCCAGGTTGAAGAAATCCGAAAGAACGTTACGGTAGCACGTATGCATGCTGTAATAATTTACTCGTAACCGCTGTTCATACGTAATTAAACTTATTTTAAAACCCGTAGTAGTACACTGATAGAAAAAAATGTTCGTAAAATTACGGAAAGTACCGGTTACAAATTATCCAGACATCTTCCTGAAATTACGGACTCTTCGTTATTTTCAATAACGTTCCCTCCTAAATTTCACATAAATCTCCGTGAATTCACAAAATGTGTCCATAAACTTGAATGTTTTTTTTTTTTAATATGCTCTTTATAAATAGGGGTAAAAACATTTTTTACTTTCGTTATGTGGGTGTTTCACTTTGAATAAAAATGACTGAAAAGTTTAAAAAAATGTCCGGTAGCGGGATTTTAACTCGGAAAATTTTTTTTACAATCCGACACCTTATCCACTTAGCTACCACGCTCTTACAAGAAGAAGTATTGTAAATAAGAGAAGCATATAGAATTATGTATGTACACCTCTCAGTCATGTTAGTGTACTTGCGAATTTATTATTTTATTTCAGCTTTACCAACAAGGATAAGAAAAATAGTTTTTTTTTCGTAATGTATTTCACTGTGTATATAATCCATTCACGGTTACTTAACACTTTTCTGAAGCCCTGCTAAAGTTATACTTTTAGGATATTCCTCCGCTTCGTGCATATTAAGCTTAACTAAGTCTAGAAAATTACACCAAATGGACAGCGCACCGAATTCGTTCGCACACAGTAGTATTAATATTTTGCATGAGAACTATTTATTACTATGCGCTGCCAACACTCATGTTTTCTCACGGTTTTTATTGATATTTATTATTAATTAAATATAATTTATAATTTAAACATGGGTAAAACTTCAATCTAATGAAAAACAAGATACCTACTTTTATGATGACAGAGGTATAAAACACTTCTGATATAAGCAGCATATTTAGGAAATAACTAAACACGTTATACATGGGGTGATTTTTCAAAGGTTTGATTCAAAAAGTGTGGAGAAACCGCGAATAGACTATAACAGAGAAATTAAACAAAGTTTAAATGATTTGTCATGTAGTGTGATTGTAACACGAATCGATAAATTAACACTCAACTGGAACCCACATAGCACAGAATATCCACTGGACATCCCAATTACATCCACAATATCATCTAAGTGCTGAAGTGAATTTCTTCAGGATATCCGTTGGATATCTAATAGTAGATATCAGTTCGTACCACTTCCTGGATATCCATTAGATGTTACAAAACCCCCATTCGCTATTACTTATTGATGTTGTCTAAATCTAAAGATGTCTGTAGGATATCCACTATATATATATATATATATATATATATATATATATCCTTGTGTGGATATTGGGCGGACATTTGGATATCTTTTGGCAGTCTTTAGAATGTAACTTAGCCATTCCTGGATGTCCCTGGATATCCAAAACGTCCATGGCAGTGGCGGATTTACTAGCAGGCTGAGTAGGCTGGAGCCTAGGGCGGCAGATTTTAGGGGCGGCAAATTCGGGGCCAAATTTTTTTTATGTCTTACAGAAATTAAAAACACACATATTTATATACTTATATGTTATTAGGTCCACACAAACAATTCAACATGTAATATGTTTCACCACTCAGATAAATTTTTCTACAATTTGTGTAGTCACGTTTGGTTGCGGCGCGGGAACGAGTGACATGACCGTTCGCTAAGTGTGTCTGGCCGAACTGACTGCACGAGCGCGGCGCGGCCGCCGCGGGTGCCGAAGCGGGGTCGTGCTGTTGTAGGCATACGCCGCGTGGTGGCTACGAGTTCCAGAGAGATAGATATAGAGCCGCGGCCGGCGATACAAACGGGGAAGTCCCGCCCGTATTTACTTTTTCTGGTTGTGTGCTGTAATTTTTCAAAGTGTTTAGTGGATTATATGAATAATTTCATAGTATAATATCACCGATGCGTAGAAACGTATAGTAGGTAAGTAATCATAATATATTACAATAAATCATCCGTAACGAATCAGTAAGACGTAATTTAACTTGATAAATAGCTGTTTCGGAAGCTATGCAAAGAAATTTAGATTTTTTTGTTATTTCATACTTAAATAAATTTCTTGTACTTATGTTAGGTAATTATTCAATGTCTGAAGTCTGAACAAAGGATGTAGGAGAAATAGAACTCCCAATGTAATCTTTTTTATTTCAGTTCTTGTAATCCAAGGAATTGTTAGAATGAGTGACGGGAGAAAGCGACTTAGTGGAGCTGAGTATAAAAATAATGCCAAAATAAAAAAAAAGGACAAGAACAGATTATATGACTGGAAAAATGCAGAACACTGAGTAGCTCAGTATGAAAACTCTGCACGTCATAAATCTAGTATCCTTAGTTTGAAAGTTAGAAGTGAGATTAATGGNCACAGAGTAGCTCAGTATGAAAACTCTGCACGTCATAAATCTAGTATCCTTAGTTTGAAAGTTAGAAGTGAGATTGATGGCGGACTCGATAATTTACTAAATGTCCAGATTGATGAAGAAATTACTTATTGGAGAAACGTTCTGAAGAGCGTTATTGCCGTAGTGAAGCGACTGTGTTCAAGAGGCCTCGCTTTCAGAGGAAAAAATTAAAAGTTCGGTGATCCGCATAACGGAAATTATTGTATGATTTTGGAACTGTTAGCTGAATTCGATCCTTTTTTAGCCAGTCATATTGAACTATTTGGGAATCAAGGATCTGGAAGTACCAGTTACTTATCAAAGACCGTTTGCGATGAGTTTATTCTCTTGATGGGTCATAAAGTCTTAAAACACATTGGAGACGAGATAAGAAGGGCGAAATATTTTTCCTTAATCATCGATTCAACACCAGATATAGCACATGTGGACCAACTTACCCTCGTCATTAGATACGTTTTGGAAACAGGCGAACCGTGTGAAAGATTTCTCAAGTTTTTGCCCTCAGTGGGACATAAAGCTGAAGAAATGTTTTCTGCCATTATTTCGGAACTCAAAACACTGGGCATAAATATTGAAGACTGTCGTGGACAATCATATGATAATGCCGCGAACATGTCTGGTGTGTACAATGGCTTACAGGCTCAAATTCAAAGCCAAGCACCTTTTGCTTTTTTCGTTCCTTGCTCTGCCCACTCTTTAAATTTAGTGGCAACTGCGGCTGCTGAATCTTGCACAGAAGCTTGTCGCTTCTTCATGTTGCTTCAAGAAATCTACGTTTTTTTTGTAAGTTCGACACAGCGCTGGCAAAAATTAATGACTGAAATCGGGAAAGGGAAAACGCTAAAGAGAGTAAATCTGACACGTTGGTCAGCTAGAGAGGACGCATGTAGAAGTTTGAGAGATTGTTGGCACGAAGTCCTTAAAACTTTGGAATCAATCAAGGATGATTGTACCGAAAAGCCTGTAACGCGAAACGAAGCGACGGGAATACTTTTGAATTTAGAAAAACTGGAAACGGCGGTAATGGTTGTTGTGTGGAATGTTTTTTTGGAAAGAATAAACAAAGTGAATGTTCAAATTCAGGCTTCTACCGTAGATTTGATCACTGTTGCCGATCTTTACGAATCTCTTTGCAAGTTTTTCGTAGCTGAACGAGAAAATTTTAAGTATTTCGAACAAAAGGCGATGGAATTAAGCGTGTCGAAGCAGTATACAAAAGACATGGGAAAAAGACAACCGAAAAGGAAAAAAAATTATGATGAAACACCCGATGAAGAAATGAGAATGACTGCGAGTGATACTTTCAGGGTTAACACATTTCTCGTCCTCATTGATAGACTCGTATCCGAATTAGAAAAACGGCAGGAGGCCTACAACAGGTTCAATGAAAAGTTTTCATTTCTGACCAAAATGAGTGAATTGTCATCATCAACCCTTACGGAAAAAGCCCTTTTCTTGGAAGAAATGTATCCTAATGATTTAGAGACTGACTTAGTTCAAGAATGCATACATTTTCAATGCCACCTTTCTTCTGAAAGAATTTTGGTAAAACCAGATTCTGGATCATTGAAAAGTCTATCTTCGTTCCTGCGAAAACAGAATTTGCAAAACGTTTATCCAAACTTGGATATAGCAGTTCGCATGGCTCTATGTACACCAGCGACAAATTGTTCGGGTGAGAGAAGCTTTTCTTGCTTAAAACGGGTGAAAAATTATCTAAGATCTACCTTAAGCCAAGAAAAGCTAAACGCCTTAGCTCTTTTGTGCATAGAGTCAGAACTAATGAACAAGATTTCATACGACGATATAATTGATGATTTTGCCAATAGAAAATCGCGCAAAAAGGTATTGTAAAACTTTCATAACTTAATTAATTGAATTTCATCGACATCATCAGCCGGATTGTTACCAGATAATTGAATATATTGTTTTTAAACTGTAAGTAAGCGCAATAAAAATTATTTAATTACGTTTACCGAATGTACATTATTGTGTAAGTAGTATTGAGGCATACCTTACCCCGCCTTATTAGTAGTACATGATTGAGCTTTTATTAGCTCAGAAATATACCCAAAAACTATTTCTTGTGCAATCTTAACTAAATCGTTGGGTTGTAAAAATAATATATAAACTGACACATCGATCTCCTAGTTCACAATCATACTAATGACGGGAAAAAGGTGGTGTAATTAGGACGATAGTGCACAAATCATAAAGTTACAGTTTAATTGACCAATAAAATTGTAATTAATATGATTGTGAACTAGGGTATCCAATTGTAGAGGGCGGTAGGGGCGGCAAAATTTGAATAGCCTACTGGCGGCAAATGTGTAAATCCGCCACTGGTCCATGGGGACATCCATTAGATATTCTTCGGATGTGTGTGTGCTATATGGGTACTCGCCTAACTGTATTTCGTAAAATTGGATTTTACACGAAAGCGACGAACGCGCCTCTCTTAGTTTCAAGTCTTGTCAGAGCGCTAGCTATATAGTTTTATTTGCGGTTTATGAAACGAGCTCACGAATAAATAGTTTTATTTTCGTTGTGTGCGTATTTCACTTTGTATAAAGAAGGTTTTGTCCTGCAGCGGAATTTGAAAAAGAATCAAAGAATGGGCACTCCACATGAGTGGTTTGCCACTCGCCAACTGCTATTTTTACACGAAGTAGTATTCTAAAGGAAGTATTTTATACACTTCAGGTATCATCTGCATTGTTCGTGTCTCAAAGTCGAAGTCATAAGAGTACAAAGAGCTTCCGTATTTTATATTTACGGAGCTCATTTCTGTTATTCGTCATTACGGAGTGCCTTTCCGTAAAATAACGTAACATCTCCGAAATAGTTTCCGTAAATCTACATAAACATCTAAGAGTCTAAGGAGGGCTTGGGCTAATGCGGAATGCCCTTATTTTGTTTTAAGGGCCTTGGAAAAGTCTTGCAGTACGTGAATTCGCGAAACATATAATATCAAGAACAGATTTGTAACTAATTATTGAATTTTTATAGTGTTAGATTTATTTGGATGCCGGTGTCTGTCATGTAGGTTCACATGTAGGTTGATAGCAATTTTTTTAAATAGAATGCCATATACTAACTTCTCTGCGAATAATTAGGGTTATAAGTAAGGGCACCTGTTTTCCGCTAAAAAGATGCCAGAACAAGTTGCGTTCCAATGCACTTCAGTTCAGAACCACTTTCGCTATTGCTGGATCATTTGAATTGTCACGCGTATTATCTGTCTGCTCGCGAATCACGGAAGTCAGTAACGGAGAAACTTAATTCTGATTGGCTCACTCACGAAACAGACTGCCTTCACACAAATACAAGCAACCAATAGGCAAANCGGAGAAACTTAATTCTGATTGGCTCACTCACGAAACAGACTGCCTTCACACAAATACAAGCAACCAATAGGCAAATGAAGACTGCAAGTTTGCATGTAGGATTTTGAAGTCTCGTCTCCACATAAATTTTTCGCTAAACACCGGTGACCCTAGTTTTAAGCCACGAAATCAGCGAAGAATAATTGTCTTGAAAATAAAAAAAAACATTACTTTCTTCACTTCTGTGCTATTAAAATTTCATCTTGAAAAAAATATTTTAACAGGAGCTTTCAACAAAATGAAATTCGGGTAAAATATACATTTTTTTGTTTCATTTTGTCATTAAAGAACTATAACACATTAAATTGTTATACATTTTTAAATGGTTATTTGATCCATATTTGTGGCTTCTATAAGTCATTATACAAAAAACATTTAACAATGTTTTTATTAGAAAACTATACATAGTATCAGGTATTGTTGTATATAATGGTTTTGTTAATTGAAATATAGTCAATTAAAGAAACCCTATGGAAAAAATGTAAATATATTAACAATACCATAATGATTCCACGGATCCATTGTACACAATTTTGTAGAAATAGAAACGTTATTTCCGTCCTGTACTGTGCTCTGCGAGGCTCAGTGTCCAGTGATCTTCCTTCTGGCTAACTTATTCGTAAACTGTGCTACTGCTGTGCGTTATGAGTAGTTCATACACACGAAGAATTTTTTGAAAAATTTACACCCATAGTATAAGAGCACTGATAGGGCACGATTGAAAAAGCAATAGTAGATGATACAATACGCCAAAGGGACTCATCAGAGTTCGTCAAGGATGGAGGTTTCAATAATAAAAAAAAAACTAAATTTGCTTTATAATTTATTCACACAGCTATTATTTACAACATTAAAAATACCTGCCTCCACTAGTTCTCTTGTTATTATCAGTGACCGCAATGTTTAACGTCTGTCTAAATTCGAATTAAACGTCCTTATCAAAGTCTCGATAATGGTTACAGTCACTTAATTCACACCGTTACGAGTCGTGGTCAGGCCCTTAGCCGAGCGGCCTGCCTGATCACACCTTCACTTATTCATCCGGGACACGGGACGTGATCGCTGAAATTAGTTAATGGAATCGCAAACCACAGGGAAACCCCACTCCACCGGCCAGTAAACGGGGGACAACGCAGCCGATATAGGACAGTGTAGTCCGTGGGCGATGTCTTTGCGAGCAGCTCCTTGGGGGCTTCTTCTTGGAGGCACGACTCTACCCTTGGGAGGAACGACGACTTGGCCCATCGCGGCACTACCCCTGGGTAACAGCCGGCCGAGTGTGTACTCGCTCGGTCGTTTGGAGTCGGCGACTGCGGCACTCGGCAGCGTTTCTAGGCAAACCGTGAAGACTTCACAAACACCGCCGTTGCGTTTCCGGGCAGGATACCTCCCACCTCCCCTCCCCCCTCTCTGCCGTTGTGGGTCTGGAGTCGGTTGGGGGCCCTCATGTCCGG
>NQII01003201.1:235618-248781 GCA_002778355.1 Clitarchus hookeri
GTGAACGAACGGGACAAACGACGACTGACGAGAATCATTAAACGTAACAGACGTGCAACCCTTTCTCAAATTGGCGCAGATTTCAATGCCTCCTGCATACCTTCAGACATTAGTCGAGTCCATGCCACGTCGTCTTGCGGCACTTCTGCGTGCTCGCGGGGGCTCTACGCGATATTAGGCAGGTGTACCAGTTTTTTTGGCTCTTCAGTGTACAAGCAGGTAAGAGAAGTTGCTTTTTTCTAAGGTTGATTTCAAGAGTGCTCACTTTATCGTGAACAGCCTTAAGATCCAAAGCATGGCTTTCAAACGTGTTAAGTTTACCGTGAACGGCGTATACCATAAAGAAACTGAAGGTGCAGCAGCCGTGGTGGCGGTGGAGGGGGTGGGGTGACGTGCCACCGTGCAAACCTCGTCTGGCGGCCATGTTCCGCTCCACAGAGCGCGTCAACGACTCCCCGGGCTCTGCTGCAAGTCACTCTCGCTACGTCACGTCCTCGAGCTGATGCCCCCGAGCACCGGAGACGCAGACACACACAGCTACGACCGCTCACCGCACGGGACAGCAGGCTTTGACTGTGTAACCGACACGTTGAAGCGATGTTATCAATATATAGGGGCAGTGATATTTCGCGAATAGATTTCGAGACAAGCTACAGTCCAAAGCACTGCATGGCCATCCAGCTTCTTTGATTGGCTAAACAAATGTTCTGGCCCGTGTTAACCGTTTGCGCAGGAATCATGAAGGTTCAGTGTCGGAGTTACTTAGTCCTGAGTGGCTCGGTCAAAGACGGACACGGCACCAGCAGCCAATGGAGGTATAACAACAGCTGAGGTGTGTATATAGTATTGAAGTCTACTGTGTGCTCAAATTTTTACGCGAAAAGTCACTGGCCCTATCAATAGATACTTACGCTTCCATTTGAGATGTATTCAGTTACGTTACACAATCGTGCAATTCATTTCAGTGTTTAAGTAGGTAGGTGGGTGATTAGATAGGTGGTTGATGGGTACATCGACAGGAACGTGGGCATTTAGGTGGGTAAGTAGTGGAAAGCCCGGGCCACATTTTTTTTGTTTAATTTTTAATGCTTTGGAAATTGCTGGTAACTTATATTTATACTCTCAACAAAAACACAAAAAAACTTATTAATTTGCTCTCTCGTAGCAAGACTCTTCTCTTCAAAGGGCACAGTAGTGGTTTTTTTTGTTTGAAAGCGATGTCGTTAAAGGTGACAGAGGCACGCCTAAAATGGTTTAACATAATATATATATATATATATATATATATATATATATATAAACTGTCGTTACGTTCGGCCGGTCCTGCACTGGGAAGGCACTAGATGACATTTACGTGGAACAGGTACAGAACACCTATCGGGGAAATACCGCTCTGGGCGTTACAGACCGACATGCAAAGCCCATCGTCTCTCGAATTGTGTTCAGGAGTACGGCCGTATGACCCGGAAATGCTTGTGTGTGTGTGTGTGTGTGTGTGTGTGTGTGTGTGTGTGGCCGGTCAGAGAGGGGGGGAGAACCCCCCTGGATTTCAAACTTTATTGGCCCGTCAGGTCAGGCAGCGCGGCAACCCCAGCCACTTGTTGCCTCGGGATTAAAGTGTCGCAGCTACTGTAATACCACTCGCTCGCGTCCCCGCGCATTATTCAGCGGGCCCGAAGCACGCTGTTGGTACCACTGGGATACGCGACTTTGTGGTTATTTCACGCTGTTTAGAAAATAACACCCCGGGGAAAAATAACCCTGCTCGTAATTTTACACACATTTTAACGGGACAGGCTGTTCGATATTATAGTCTACCATCGGTCTCTTCACACGTGTTGAATCAAACTCGCGAGTGCGAAAGCGAAGAGATTCGAGCGGCTTTTAACATTGAGGGTCTTGAGGACCGACGAGGGCGACGCGAGTATGGAGCAGCGCCGGATTGAAATGACGGGGGGGAAACGGGAGATCCCCGATAAAACCCGCCGACCGGCGGCATCGTCCGGCACGGATTCCCACTTGCGAAAATCCGGGAGTGAACCGGCCGGGGATTGAACCCGGTTCACCTTGGTGGCAGGCGACCAGTCTAGCCAACGTGACCCCTCAAACCTTAGAAAAACCACCCCATGTTTGACGTGTTTGGTTGTTTCCTGACTATGCCATGTATCACAAGCGTTTTATACTTGTGTTAACGTAAAGGACCTTATTTTTTTATTAAATTGAACTTTTGCTCGTATTTTATTTGTAAATTATAATATTCATTTATCATTTATATGGATAAAAAACAGAGATAAAATAGGAGTGTTGGTAATGCCTAGTAGGAAATAGTTCTTATGTAAAATATTATTACATCGAGTGCGCACGAATGCGGCGCGCTGTCGCTTTGGTGTAATTTCCTAGACTCGGTTAAGCTTTGTTTGCTTCAGGTGGAGGAATATTCTAGAAGTGGAACTTTAGCAGGACTTCAGGAAAGTTGGAAGTAACAGGGAATGGACTTTAACTGATCATTTTTGGAAAGCCTTCCTTAGGATCTACTTTTCTTCTCGCCTTTCATCCTTCCGACATGTGCAGGATTATTCAGCTAAGATATTCGCCGCAAATATCTTCCGAACCGCTGAGGGTATCGAAATTTCGATTTCGAATTCGTAAATGGCATTACGGGGCTCATAAGCCACACCGTCTATGAATGTTCGGAGATGTAGTTAATTACTGAGATAACGATATCAACTTTGGTTTTTTTAAAATGGGAATATACTAATTTCTGCCAATAGTGTAACACGATACGATATTAACCGGCGAGTTCAGTGGCGTTATTATTTTGAAATTATGTCTCGGTGTGGTTTGTGTGACGGACACGATTGTTCGGTGTCTGGGGGTACACAAGTTATTACAATGAGGGGAAAAAAAACATGCAATTCATTTTTAAACATCTATTGAATTGAAAATTACAATGAATTAAAATAATTAAAATATCTATTAAAAAACACCTTGAAAAGGAACAGTGAGCGCTCGGATGGATCCACTTGAGTCACCGTCCTGATCCAAACTTATATAATTAACTCTACGCAATTGAACAAACGTTAGACATAACGAGGGGGAGGTCTGATGGACCTTACCAAAGTCCCTCGGATAACGATTAAAAGAACACGCCAAAAAATTCTTAAAAACACAAAACAATTACGCTAAAACATAAACAGTTCAGTAACCTTGGGCGCACACCACGACGAATACTTAAAATAAATTTTCAACGGGTGGATCATCACCAATACAAATTGAAGTCAACATAACCAAAAAAATAAGTCACTTTTACACGTTAACATAAGTGTAAAACGCTTGTAACAGATGGCGTATTTAGGAAATAAAACCTAACACTTCTTACACAGCGTGATTTTTTATTAGTTAAATTAAAAACAAAGCGTGAAGGAAGCGCGAATAGACAGTAGCAAGTGTTGTTGCGGTGTTCTTTGTTGGCATCGTGAATGCGGTATTTCCTCGCCCGCCCACAGGTTCTCGCAAGTGCGGCTGGAATTTCCCGTCGTGCCGTAACGAGGTGTCTGGTATCGCACGTGTAAGAGGCTGGCCCGCGCGATAACACGGCCTCTTTCTTAAGTCGCTTGGAAACTTAGAAGCCGCTTCCTTTCTGTTGATAAATGTCGAACACGGCGGGGATTTCGTGTCGCGTTAGCCGTCTGCGATGAAGTACACGCCAACGTTTCGTGTTGCGAACAGTCCGGTAAACAGTCTGGTGACTTTTTTTTCTTTCTAACCTACTCTAAAACTGTTATGTGAGCCCGCGGTAGGGACGGGAGTTTAGTGCGTCTCAGGGCTAAGCCTCATAAGCCTGCAAGGAAAGTAGAATCATGCAAGGAGACATGCATCGTGGCAAAGAGGGATTGGGCGGGCTCAATATTTAATGTCTATTTCAACTCTAATTAACGTCCTTCTTAATTGTCCCCTTTTGATCACAGTCAATTAACTCATACTCATTAACACGTGTTAAGCATATCTGTTTGCCACCTTTTGTAATGTCTTTCACTTACGTATCTAGTCCAATAGTCCAGCCTGCCAGCCGCACTCTTCACTGCTTGATGCTCGCAGTCGCAGATTTCCCTTCCGCTGGTCACTTCTCTGAGGTCTGTCGGAATACTCGTACCATTCGCCCTGACCATCTCGAAGGTTCGAAGCACCCCGAGTCACGCTGAGAGAACGAGGTCGGTAATCCAGAGCATTCTCCAGATAAACGCAGAAATAAATACAACCAGGGCCAGCAGCGTGCGCCGCAAAAAGAATCATCGCTTCGGCTCGCTTTCTGTTAACAGATACGCGGTCACCGGCCTATAGCGCGCCTGTTCATTCAAAACAATCCATTGACTTGCCGCCGCCGCTATCGTATAACTTCTGTCCCTCACCTGAACTCGCTCGCGCGGGATGCGAAGCAGTGAGCTCGTAACGATACTTAAGAAATTTAACAATACGAGTGCTATTCATCTTTAAAGATAGTAACTAGAATAACATTTTATGGCTGCTGCATTTTAAGGGAAACCTTCCCTCGCCATACTGTATTTTTGGATTTTCTAGCTTGTTTAGGAATTTTCTTTCTTAAAAACATGAAATTCCCCTACTCTCAACTAGCTATTGACTTTACACAATAACTGAACTACGAACTCATAATTACCTCACAATATTAATTCTGCAAAAATTTGGCAAAAATCAATAGTAAATATAATATGGAAAAAAAAACAACTTTGTCTTCAGAATCCCCTTGTTTTTTTTTTCCCCTCCCGTTTGGGTCACTTTTTACAACGGCTCTTTAAACCCTTCTTCCTATATGTAAGCCATCCCCTTTATAACAATACATGCCTCGGAGACATTCTTTCTTACTCTTTATTATGGAGCACAGACAGAAGCCAGTCTCGGATAAACTTTCTCACTTTCACTTCTGTTGCAAAAGAGTTTGCGTAGTCAAGGTTCTGCGAATCGCTTAATTGATAAAGTTTGGAGCTCAGAGAAACTCATTTTTATCATTTTCTCCACAGGCGGAGTAAAGGTTTGCCTACACTTACAACGCATTTATTGGTAGAAACTATCTTTATGGTCCAAAGTGAAAGTTATGAAAAAAAATATGTTTTTCAAAAAAATGTTTTTGTTTCTCCGACGTGATCATTGTTATTTACTTTCGAAGAAGAAATTTGGAGCACCCAGTTACGTGTAAAACGTTTTGGCTGTTTGAGCCGCAGAGAGAAGATGGGGTAGAGTGCGCCCCCAAGGTGCGTAGTAGCCACTCCCTGTCCCAACATTGAACTGTTTTCCTGCAAGTACGACTATCATGAAGGTTATGTGTAAACAAGTGCTTTGAGATGATTATACGCTTTCTCTAACCAGAAATTCAAATTGGTAAAAGTATTTGGTTCATATACAGGTTTTATATAAATTTAAGCGACGAACTTCGGTTTCAGTTTAATCACGAAAAAAAAAGTAGAAAACACATATACGTCCTATGATCTAAAATAGAATTCTTTGGGCGGTACACATTTTTGCAGTTGGACCTGAAGCACTAGTTTATTACAGTCTCATTGTTATGTACATATCTTTGGAATCTTCCCTTCCCTTCCCTTCTCTTTGGTAGTACCCGCAACAGTGTGTATATTGAGTGATGTGCGTGTTGCCCACCTACCAGGTATTGGCACTTGGAAAGTAAAACACGCGAGACTCGAAAAAGGTTAGGCTTAGGGTATGTACACAAGGTGACCTTTTTCTATGATCGTGAGATGCGGATTAGTAATCCATCATTTAACTTGAATCCCAAATATGATACAGCTCTTGATGATTAGTTCGAAATAAGGGTGGTGGTCGTGATTATTCGCACGAAATGATTTGATTACAGGGGCAGGTGGTGTTGTTGTGTTTACAGATCTTTGTTCAGTTACCCATTATGCAGACACTCATTGTCACAATTTCAATATTATCTGCAATATTTGCAATAAACTAGTGTTCAGGTCCAACTTAGATGTGTATTCCCCTTAGGATTCACTTTTAACTACAGGTCGAGTATATATCGCACCCCGAATGCAGGAATATCGTAATTCTAAATGTATTACATACTGTAAATAAGCGTAAAAGAATTGGCCTTTAAAAAAAAAAATTAAAGTACTATGTCAGCATTATTAAAAAACTATTAAAACGGTAATAATATGTAGAAGTGCGACATTAAGTCCTATTAAAAACTGGTGTGTGTTAAATATGAAGTGTTAATGTTTGGTTATTAAATATGATTTCCGAAGTGCAACGCCCATTTATCTGCCTTACATTCAGTAAAAGTAAATAGAATGTTACGACAACCTTCCACTGCCAGGTGATATATCCTCCTTCCAACACAAAAATTGCAAAAATTAGCCATTTTTTGAGTTAGGATTGTCAAAGTGCGATATGTTTTCTACTTTTTTTTTTTTTTTTTTTTTTTTTTTTTTTTTTTTAAAAAAAAAAAAAAATAANCATCGTGTGGAAGGGCCTGTATGTTGAAAATTGAGCTTAAAAAAAAACACTTCCATTTCAGTTGACTATGCAACTGAGAGTACCTAGTATTGGTGTGGGGTAGGTCAGTGTTACGGACATGCACGGAAGACGATAAGCGCTCTTCCTTATCTTTAGTCTGTGTCTTGAGCGGCACAGTTTCTCTCGGGCAAGGCTTGCTCGTCAGTAAGGTAGAGTGCGCACGGCGGTCGCAGTAGCAGCAGCAGGAGTTGATTGCAGACTCCCCGAGGCGAACAGGCAGTTCGGAGCTAAGGGGTTCTAGCGCGACACACCGAAAATGGTAAAGATGGCTGATGGAAAAGCGAACGCCCAGGAATGTGGCTGCTGGCTTGTTTGAAGGCTTCCCCCTTTTCCTTACCTTCATTGTCATTCAACCTCCCCTTCTNTGCTAAAGGGTTCTAGCGCGACACACCGAAAATGGTAAAGATGGCTGATGGAAAAGCGAACGCCCAGGAATGTGGCTGCTGGCTTGTTTGAAGGATTCCCCCTTTTCCTTACCTTCATTGTCATTCAACCCCCCCCTTCTCGTCTCAGCCCATCTACGAAGTGGACTTTGTTATTCGCGTTGTAACATTCTTCTTACGCTACTCCGAAAATGATTTACGCAGAAGAGAGCAGTCGGCTGTGAGTGGCGCTTCCGTGGTTTTGCCGTTACGTTGCCGGCTTCCCAGCACGGCGATCAGGATTCGAGATATATGTACAACTTTAGATATACACTGAAGAGCCAAAAAAACTGGTACACCTGCCTAATATCGTGTAGGGCCCCCCGAGCACGCAGAAGTGCCGCAAGACGACGTGGCATGGACTCGACTAATGCCTGAAGGTATGCAGGAGGCAATTCACACCATGAATCCTGCAGGGCAGTCCACAAATCCAATGTGCGCCAATTTTAGAAAGGGCTGCACGTCTGTCACGTTTAATGATTCTCGTCAGTCGTCGTTTGTCCCGTTCTTTCACGATCTTTTTCCGGCCGCAGCGATGTCGAAGATGTGATGTTTTACCGGATTCCCGATTTCCACAGTACACTCGTGAAATGGTCGTACGCGAACATCCTAATGTCATCGCTACCTCGGAGATGCTGTGTCCCATCTCTCGTGCGCCGACTATAACACCACGTTCAAACTCACTTAAATCTTGATAACCTGCCATTGTAGCAGCAGTAACCGATCTAGCTGCCGACCGCACCGCGTTACTCTGATTGGTTCCATACCTCTGTTATTTGCATACGCACGTCTATACCAGTTTTTTTTTTTTGCTCTTCAGTGTATAATTAAATCCTGCCTCAAGGGTTGCAGGGACTATTATTATCTGAAAACCCNTTTTTTTTTTTTGCTCTTCAGTGTATAATTAAATCCTGCCTCAAGGGTTGCAGGGACTATTATTATCTGAAAACCCAAAGTAAATTAATAAACATTTTTAGTTGACGTCAAAAGCTATTGATTTGTGTGCACAGGAGGGCGTTTATCAATTAGACAGACAAACTTAGGCTGCAGGTATATCTAAAAAAAAAGACGAAAACACGACTTATGGTCGAAAGCGAGTCCCGAAGCCGGTACCTATGTTTGAAGTTGGACCTGAAACATTGGTTTATTACCAATATTGGAGAAAATATACAAGATGGAACACTGAGTGTCGGAATAATATGTTGCGGAACAAAGTCCCGTAAACACCTGTCATTAAATGATTTCATGGAAATAAACACGGTTACTTCCCTTAACTTAACAAATTATCCAGACACTAGGTGTTCATTNCATTAAATGATTTCATGGAAATAAACACGGTTACTTCCCTTAACTTAACAAATTATCCAGACACTAGGTGTTCATCTCCAGTGGTTGTGATAAACTGGTGTTTCACGCCCAACTTCGAAAATATGTACCACCCTTAGGATTCACTTTGGGCCATAGGTCGTAAAATATGTTCCCACCTAAATTTTTTTTATTTTCGTGATTAACTTGCAGCCAAAGTTTGTAGGTCTAATTTAGAATCATTCTGTGGATTGTGATTGCTGTCCACTCGGAACACGGCGTGATTTTTGACGCTTGTAGCTGAATATTCAAGGCCGAGGTCTCCGTCGCCGAAGAAGGAATAACAAGGTCGGGGAAACCGACACTTCTGTAGCCGCCACGTGTTATACAAGTCTTCAAGGGTCACATTTCTGCCTGCAGAGCCGTGAAGTTGTTTTATGCGGCAGAAGGAGAGTAATTTCCAGCGGATCACCGCACCTTCCTGTACCTCAGAACTCGTTAAAAACAAGTACAGTCATGGACACAATTGTCAGAAAATTACGATTTACGTTGTACATTAAATAATACACACATGTTTGTAACCGTGCAAAGTATTTTGTTAGAATTTACTTACGTAAATGTTTTTTTTTTATTGAATTAACGAGTGTCTATTTATAATCCAAATTCAAGCGCATTTCCAGTTCGGATGCTTTTAGACACCAAGCTTTGCAAGAACACTTTCATCAAGCAGTGTTAACAAGTATTTATAACTTATTTTGTGCACCTTTNTTAGACACCAAGCTTTGCAAGAACACTTTCATCAAGCAGTGTTAACAAGTATTTATAACTTATTTTGTGCACCTTTATTTCAGTTGTGGAAATGATAACTTTGGTGCTCGATTAGATCATTTCGTCAGTTAATAATTTGTGGTTCTGCAAGTTCCATTTCCGATGGTAACGGTAGTCACTTGTTCAGCACTCGTAGTAACCACATCGAAGATTTACCTGGAAAATATAGAGCAAGGAATTAAAATTAACATGTTTACCTTATGTATTTCACAGAAGACATGGCTACTTACTAATTCTAAAGTAATAATCTCACAACGAAAATTTAAAAAAATAATACGATAGATACCAACAAACGAAGCTAAAATCATCCTAATGATTTGAAAAACTAATTATCATCACAAAAAAACAATCCTTAGTTTAAAAAAAGTAAATCAGTTACGTGTTCTCATGTATATTTTGTAAGTCGAACCAATGTGGCGGTGATATGGTGAGTTCGTTATTTGGTAAATTACTATTTAGTAAATTCCGTTACATATTAAAAACTGACGGCTAAACTAACGAATGAGTTATAATTTTAGTGTTCTAAGTGGAGTCACGTAACGTTTTAGTAAACTACTCGTATATGCTCCAATTCGAACGCGATCTTAAATAACTGTCGGTGTGAAGGGTGACGTTCTCTTTGGGATGTTGCTCTTGGAGTAATACGTAATGCGAAGGAAGCCGCCTTTTGCGAATCCTCCCCTCTAATTTTTTCCCTCATTCCGACCTCGCCTCGCTGAAATATTAGTGGTCTCGGCCATATGCTGGAGCCGTTGCAAAATGTCAGGCATTCTTTCTTTGAAAAATAAAATAAAATAAATTGCCCCGAGAAAGAACGGAATGGCAAAAAAATAAATAAAAAAAAATACCACGCGAAACAACGGGAAGACACCTCTCTAGTTTCGTTCGTTATTCAGGAAACTCCAAATGCAAATTGATTTGCCACTTGTTTACATTTCAGTCAAGGTTTACACTTTAGCTTGGGAGGGATAATTAACCGACATTTAGGATTTATCCATTTATAGTAGCAAGTTCAATTTCAAAACGTTTAACGAAATTTTTCGCAAAACAAAGCACAGATAGACGTTTTTTTGTACCTTATCAAAATTTTTGAGCTTCACTGTCATAAATAACTTTCGGTTGGTAACACCAGAGAAAATGGTTTCTTATTTCTTGCAGGTGACTGTATAAATGAGACTACCAAAAGCAGTGAAGGAATAAAGTGTATGGAATATGTACGAAAGAATGCTTTCTGCCGTGTCGACCCTGAAAATGCAATACGTTGTCTATGTTACAGGATGATTTACATAGAACCAACACATTTCTTCATATAGTTATTCGGCTGGAAATGCACGCGATGTCACGTTAGCGTCAAATTGAGCGGGAGAGTTTGGAGTTTCTATTCCTTGCCACGAGATGGCGCAGATGTTCCGTTGGTTGGAGGTGGCAGGCGTTGCGCTAGTCGCTGTGACAACGCAGTGTACGTTACAACGGCTCGTCCTTGCAAAGCAATTCTGGATGACAAATTCAATTGTGGAAACGCAAATGGCACACCGGAGGGAATTTGCTGTTCGCAAACCCCACAGAAAGGAAACGAAACACTGGCACTGGTACGCAAATAGGAAACAACTGGATCTCTGGTGAGCAGAGACCTGAAAAATTCGCGAGTTCAATTACCTGTAGGCTACACTCTATTTTCGTATGCAAAATCATGCGNGTGAGCAGAGACCTGAAAAATTCGCGAGTTCAATTACCTGTAGGCTACACTCTATTTTCGTATGCAAAATCATGCGGATATCACTGTTCATCGGTTGCTTGTTGTATTAGCGGAAGACGGTGATTCGGTCTGCATTTTACTGTGCATTTATTATAGTCTCAAGAGTTGTCCAGGAGGTGTAATTTAACGGGTGGACAAATAGCATTAGCAATACAAACGTCCGGGGGTTTTGAATTCTAGGTCGTCCCGAAATGAAAACGCGAATTTTTCGGGTCCCTACTGATGAGTGAAAGAGGCAAACATCGTCCATATCGTCTGCCGACTGTTGCTGTGGACGCCCGGGCACGACTGGAGCATTCACCCCGCAAGTCATTAAGGCGTTTGTCGCATGAGGCCGGGTACTCCTACTCGCTGTGTGGGAGAGCTGCGAAAGGTCCTCACCTAGAGTCCTACAAGGTTGCGGCTTTGCATGTGTTGCAGGAAGCAGATAAGGATTACCGAGTGACTTGTTGTTTGTTTCAGGCGTCCATTGTGCAAAATCCAGGGATATTGTCAATCACGTGGTTCACGGATGAAGCATGGTTCCGTTTTTGCTGCCATGTGAACTCGCAGAACACACGCTATTGTGCTGCCGTACCTCCACATGTCGTTCATGAAGCGCCTATGCACTCAGCTAAAGTCGGGGTGTGGTGCGCAATCTCCTCACACAGAATAGCGGACCAATATGTTTTCGACCAGACTGTGGACACTGCTGTGCGTGAACGGATTTCCACGGAGTTCGTTAAGCAACTGGACTGTGCGTTGAGCTGCGTTAAGGTTATCTCCAACAAGACGTCGCCCCGTGCCATACGTCGCACGCCTCCATGGCGCTCATTGCAAGCTGCTTTGACGACCGGATAGTTTCCAAGAATCCGTGACCATCGAGATCGCTGGAGTTGACAACACCGGACTTCTGCCTGTGGGGTCACTTGGAAGAGAGAGTTTACGCCGCACGCCCCTCAGACAGTGAACGGTTCGAAGCATAGCATTGCACACGAGATCAACGGCATTGACCCCCAGCGTCCTCCAACGAGCGGCCAGTAACATGGAACGACGTGTTGAGTCGTGCCTTATACAGCAAATGTTCAACATTTGCTGTAGAGGATATAATCTCCCGAAGATACTCTCAATGTGAGGTGTAACGAATTGTGGTTCTCATCATTAGTTTGTAAATAAAGAAATAAAGAAATGTGTTATATATAAATCATCCTGTACATGCTGTGGAGGAAATTCATGAATCCAAAATCATTGGGACCGATCCACCTTGAACGGTGAAATAATGACTTGTTCATTCCAAGTAGGATCCAGTCTTGAAATGTTACCGTAAACGATGTAGCTTTAGTAGTAACAAATTACTGAAAAGCAGCAGGATAGAAAGGAGTCAACTCTGGAGTGATAAAATACAGGGGGAAGAAGGTTCCTCAACGTCATAGATCAATGCTTGAAATCTTGATGTGTACCTGCCGAATGGGGAGGAGTTAAGATTGTATTTGTATTTAAAAGAAAGATAAGTCCTATAGGCGTAAGCCCTATAAGAGCATTTACAATAATGTTAACATGCCTGAAAGGCGGTGAGTTTAGCCAGGTTCTTTTACGAATGGAAGTCGTAATTGAATGAGAGTTAATAATAGTTTCCTAGTTTATTTACGAACACTACAAAGGAAAAAAACCCTACTTAATATCTCACAATAAATGGTTATCACTTGCTGTTTACAATTAATCAATTTAGTCAGTAGAATTTAAAACATCTCAAAGAAATTAATGCAATCAAATAACTAAAGTCAGCCCCAATGAACATTGTATTAAAACCTATTAAATTATTTTTAAAATTACATGTCCACGTTTACCAGTTCCAATATTTACAATACAGTCCGTATCACTCATTCAAACGGTCCCACCTTAATTTAGTCCACATCCCACCAGTCCGCAATGATCAAGAGTGCTCCGAGCGCCCCCATGCGCAGTAGCCTTCAGCTCGTCGGGCACCACGCCCTCTCAACCGTTCACACCTCACAAACACTCGTATGCCACCGTCTCGCAACCTCCGCCCTTGTCCGTCCTCTCCACTGATGTCCCTCGCTGCACCATACTTCACCACATTACTGAACTTCAGCCAGATGGCTACCAAATAGACTGCCGACTCTCGAGATGTGGTGGTATTTATAGTGTCTCGTCGCCCGTGGCCCAGAAACTTCTCCAAATACCGCGTTGCACCGAGGGAAATGATTACCACAAAAATTCTTGTTCATCCTCTCCTCCGGCAGGGGGGGAGGGGCTATGACGCCAGCCAGGTCGGCTGTCAATCATTCCCCGGCCGGCGG
>NQII01003201.1:248805-270286 GCA_002778355.1 Clitarchus hookeri
AGGTGGATTACGCCCCACAGCGCTGGGACCGCGCATACTCTGACAACAGAGCCCGCTCTCAGTGCGGGAGTCCGCGTGGAACAATAAGAAGTAAATTTTGGTTCTTCAGTCAGTCGTTGATTTTCCTTGTTCGAGGAACGGCCTGGATTCGGCAATGATGGCACTTCTGTCATGACGGAGTTTATCAAGAAAATATTATCAGAAAATATGAGAGGTCAGTATAGACACACACTTGCCCTTTTATGGATTATGACAAAGGCTTCAATAGTTACTGGAAGTAAATTAAGGAAAATAATGGACAAAAAAGGATCCCCCAACACATTATATAAAAGTCATATACAGGATGGGGTGGAATTCGAATAAGTCAAGAACAAGTTATATGTCACTTATCGCCATTCATAAGACAGCATTGGGTATTCTTTATGAAACTATGAAAGTTCAAAATTACATAGAGATGTTATGGGGTGGGTTTGGCCTCCCCTTAGCACCCCATCCCGTTATATACGGCCTTGCGTGGACCGTGTCCTAAAGAACACCAGCTTCCAGTTCGATACGTACTAGTTTTCAGTTTCGTGGACGAACGAATGTTTACAAGCTCCGCGTGCAGTTGAGTCTGCGCCCTACTCTGGAGCGGGTGTCAACACATTACAGTGAGGCAAGATGCGCTCCCGAGAGGGCTATTAGCCCTCGTAACTCGGTTACTTCACCTCCGCATCGCCGTGGCGGGTCGTGCCGGCGTAGAATCGAGTTCCTCTCGGAAAGGTCACGTCGTCGTGGCGACGTGTGCGTCTCGGGTTTCTGTGTTCCGTGAAAGGCAACGTTATTCCTGCCACTATCCAGGCGAGTTTACAGGAAGTGAAATTCCTTTGACGGGAGCGTGGCTACTCGCTAATTGGCCGCGCGCGAGTCTGGGAACGGCGGGTCTCGAGATCCGATGAGGGCGAAGCGAGGTGCGCGTGGAGCAGCGCCGGAATGCAAAGACGGGGGGGGGACTGGGAGACACCCGAGAAAACCCGCCGACCAGCGGCATTGCCCCGGCACGATTCCCACGTGCGAAAATTCTGGGAGCGACCCCCCTCCGGGAATCTAACCCGGTTCGCCTTGGTGGGAGACGAGTGGTCTGACCACCACACCACCGCGGCCTCCGCCGGTTGGTGAGCGAGGTCACCAGTCCGGTTGTGCTTGGCGTCTTCGGGTGTTTGCTGTGTAGACACAGAGTAATTAACAGTACAGAGGTTAAACTGTGGCGTGCATTGCGTACTGTGGTCGCACACGCCAACAAAATGGCTACACCGGCCGGTGATATGACTGAACATCGTTATCCAGTCATATTTTGGGGACTAACTTGACGGACGGTAGCTCGACCAATAGGGAATACTCCGCAACGTGCAACAGCCGATCATACACGAGGTCTGTTTCCACGGCTTCCCGCGGCCAATGAGCGACCGGGTTCGCTTACATCAAAGGAACCGCCGACGCTATTTAGCGTCTATAAATTTACTTATTCTGTGGTATATAGTCCATCAAGTGTTACTTTCAACTTTTCTGAAGCCGTGCTCAAGTTCTACTTTCAGGGCATTCCTCCGCCTCGTGCAAACAAAGCTTAACCTAGTGGACAACGCACCTCATTCATGCGCACTCGTGTAATAATATTTGGAAAATGTAAATATTATATTATAAGTCTCGATTTAGAGCTGTAGAAAAATTTTTTAGGACTCCAAACTTTTAAACACGCCACATAAAATTCTCGTNGGGGGGGGGGGGGGTATACGAACCGTAGAAAGAATATATATGGCAGAGTTCGCATTCTATCTGTGCAATGACCCATTCCCGGCTTCCGATATTGAACGCATGTTTTACCAATACACCTGTCGGAACCGTATGACTTTGAGCTCTTGGTTATAAAAAAAGTTTTATATGCGTAATTTGAAACTTTATTTTTCTTCTTCGCGCAGAGTTTTGGTGTAACGAATGGATAAATGTAACTCGTGTAATAGTGAAATCTTATGGGTAAATATCCCTTTATTACAAAATTGAATGCTGTTATTATGCATACAAACAACAGCAGTTTTTTTTTTTCGTTAACTATTAGCTTGAGTGTGTACAAGTATATATCAAGCAGGGCTTTCAAAAGTGCTCAGTTTACCGTGAACATACTTTAGAATATATTTAACTTAAGTTAACATACTGATCGTCGAACAGTTTTTTTTTCTTCTCGCTGTCAAGTCCACTCCTCTTGCATCACCGTGCTCTCAGAGGCACCTGCTCGTCAGGGCGACGTCACGTATTGTCTGCGGCAGGCGGCGACTGACGCTGAAGGATGTTGATTGGTGGAGCCCTACGGATGGGGGGGGGGGGAGAAGGTTTGTTACGGCCGTGACGTGAACGGGTCGGGAGTAGAGGCCTGAAAAATTCGCGAGTTCAATGACCTACAGGTAGGGCCAGTGACTTTTCGCGTAAAAATTGGAGCACACAGTAGACTTCAACACTATATACACACCTCAGCTGTTGTTATACCTCCATTGGCCGCTGGTGCCGTGTCCGTCTTTGACCAAGCCACTCAGGACTAAGTAACTCCGACACTGAACTTTCGTGATTCGTGCGCAAACGGTTAACACGGGCCAGAACATTTTTAGCCAATCAAAGCAGCTGGACGACCCTACAGTGCTTTGGACTGTATCTTGTCTCGAAATCTTTTCGCGAAATATCAGTGCCCCTACCTATAGGCTAGACGGCAGAGTCGTATGGAAACATACGCAGATATCACCTGCACATTGGTTGTCTGCTGCGACAGTGGAAGGCAACGATTGGGCCAGCGTTCTCCAGGAGGCGTCAAACACCGCGTGGACCAATGGTTGAAATTACATAAACGCACGTGTCTTGCGTTCTAGCTTGTCCCGAAATGAATCAGCGAATTTTTCAGGTCTCTAGTCTGGAGGCAGTAGTGGTTTGTTTTTTTTACGAGAGATCGTCAAATCGGGAAGAAATAAGACACCGGATGGTCCAGGGGTGTACGTACAGAGCTAAACAGTAGCGTGTAGGGTTGCCAACTGTTCCTTACTGGACGGAATTTCCCGTATCCTCTGGCTGAAAGAATTTAGTGGTACGCGTGCGGCCCTCTGACGTAGACTCAAGCAAAACACAAACAAACTCTTATTGATTTAGTGGGGACGCGGTGGTGTAGTGGTCAGAATATTCGCCTGCCACCTAGGCGAACCTACCCCAAAGCATTAAAGCAACACAACTTTCAAAGTCACATGGTCAACAATTATGTTTATATCTTAATTTAAAATGTATTTTTTACCTATTTGAATTTAATCAAACATCATTATGAATATTGGTTACATGAAGTATAAAAATATCTCGAAGAATATTTTTACTAAACTGTGTTTCTAACCTCAAATCTAAACCACGTCGTTTTGGCTATTAGTGTTGGCAGACAATCAGTTCAATGTCGGGACACGTAGACTGGTTGTGCGCAGCCAGCGTGGTCGCTCTACCTCATCTTTAGCCTTTGCCCGAGACTCCGCGATAGTTCAAATAATCCAACCACGGAATAGGTTCTGAATTAACGTGTTTTGCAGTACAACCAAGGTAGTATTCTCTATCTTGAGCTTGCTTGAAGACAGTCGCCGTGATTGTCTTTACGATAAAGACGACTGCAATGATGGTTGCTCTGAAGCATTTTACATAACTTCATTGATATATCTGTGCAAAGACGTACGTTTGGCAACGTGGCGGGCCGTGTTCTGTAATCAACGACCTGCTTGTCGATTTATATTTTTTTCGGTTATTTATAGGCTGTCTTGTGTCACACATATTGTTATTACAGAGGATTTTCAATTATAAATTAAATTTGTTTCTTAATAAATCTTCGAGCAACACTTCTAAAAATAAATTTACTTATGTCTATGGATACAAAATTTTAGATAGGTCTAGTTCAATTTGAGCATCGCCAGATAGCAACACTGACCCGTGGCTGAAACCGTCATTTCGTAGTTACTATTAAAGCGAAGTGCTGCAGAATAGATATCACTGCTCAGTTATAAAATATACTCCTTACATTTATTCCAGACACAGTTTATTTGCGCGGAAATAGAGCACAATATAATATTTCTAATTTTTAGCGCATTTTAAAAGGTTTTTTTTTTCCTGTGGAACGTGTTTGGTAGAAGTAAACCTCAATACGTGTGCCATTTTCTTTCCACTTTCGTTCATAAAAGACACCTTGTTAGTCTGTATTTAAATAAAGGCATGGCGACAAATTGAGTTCCAGAACACCATTTTGCCTCGTAAAGATAGTAAATGTCTTTATATAACGAAGGGTCGCGGTGGCTGAGCGGTTAGACTGCTCGCCCCTCACCAAGGCAAACAGTGTTCAATCCCCGGCCGTGCCACTTTGGGATTTTCGCATGTGAGAATCGTGCAGGACGATGATGCTGGTCGGCAGGTTTTCTCGGGGATCTCCCGTTTCCCCCTCCCTTTAATTCCGGTGCTGCTCCATACTCACCTCGCTTCACCCTCATCAAGTCTTTTGGATATACACCTATGTATTAACAAATTGTTGCGATTTTAGTGCTTGCAATTAACATGAGAGACAGTATTTTTCGTTTCCTGAAAAAGTACTTTTCGTACTAATCTCATCTTTGATATCAACCCCTCAATTATTTTCAGCTACAGCATAATGTACCATTTTTGTTCAGTTTTGAGTTATGAACGAAAAATATGTAAATTTTAAAATTTCTATCAATCGTCATTCGTTGTCCGTGTTTCACGCAATCACAACGAAAAAAAAATGTAAAATGCCAAAATAAAATAAAATAATGTTACCTTCTGGAACGTCTTTCGTGTACTGTCGTTGCTTCTGCAAGTATTCAACCCAGCAACGAGCCATGATATTGGATAACTCCCACTGTAGGACCGCGTCTCAATTTGCACGGTGTGCACTTTTCCCTGCTCTCGTTTTCGTGTCTACGCCTAGGTCTCTGAGAACACTCTCCGGCCATCTCGTTTCGCCCCGAGAGCAAGCACCCTTTCTCTCTCACGACACCGTCCCAATTGCTCACCGGCAGAAGGGGGAGAAAAAAAAAGAGCAATAAAACGAAGATCTATATTCGCCTTTTCCGGGCCCCCACGTCATCCGTCATGCTTATTTACGACTTTAGGTTGAGGTTATTCCAGAAGTGCAGATGTATCAACTCGCAAATACGCTATATTTCAACACGCATATCAAGTACTTTAACTGCAGTTTATTCTAATTTGAGACGGCGTGCAACGTTTATGGCTGCCAGTGGATATTCTTTTGCAAATACTAAGAGCACCTCGCCGTTTAGGAGACTTCCCAGGAATAAATTTCAAACCTGAAGTCGCACCATCCGTTTATGAAGGCCTTCAACGACTCAAGAGTGCACTCACTCTAGTTGGATCCTCGCAGATTAGATATGAGTAGAGAAAAAATTATGTTGCACGGCGCAGAACCCATAGGATTTACCGTCATATGCCAAGTGTTATTTTTCCACTTAATTTTAAGAGCAGGCGAACCTTAAACATGCGATTTTTTTTTTTAGCTACGTTTTCTAAAAATACATTTGATAGGACGAAAGTAAAAAAAATGACAACCCTAGGTAATGTTTTTCGCCTTTATTTTTGTGAAAATTCATCTTCCCAGAACATTTATTTACTGGGACAAGATAATGCATCTATTTTTACGTCAACTTTTTACTTAGAAGCTCACATCATTAACCTCGCCCTTCTAATGACCTTTTTGATTTTTAAAACTTAGAAATCAGAATGTTTTAACTTTTTTTCTTTGTACAGTATTTTTATACAATTTTCGCATGATTTGCGATTTTTCTATACTTTGTTACGCGAATGTGTTCGCGTGTGTGTGTGTGTGCGCGTGCGTGTGCAAAATACAACACGGTCCGAATACAAGGACGCCCTTGCTGGCAATATGGCGGCACGTGTTAGCGTCTTCAGAAGAACTTGGGGTGTGACACTCGTAATCAATATCTTTTAAGAGGCTGTATCGCCCCTTATGCAGAAATTAATTTTTTTAGTGTCATAATCGAAGAGTCAGGGTCATTACTGAAAATGTTTCATTATAGAAGCATTACATTTTATGGTTCTGTGCAAATTTCTGTACCCGATTGTTAATAGGTGTACCCTGGTTGTAATTAAAAGGTGAGAATGAATTAATATATACAATTTTGTATTAAGTTTATTGTTTCATAAATATGCGTTAGTAGTTGATATATTATTTCTGTGATGACGGGCAGTGTAATTAGCTAAGATTCTATTGTCGCAGAGATATATATATATATATATATATATATATATATATAAACCTTGTGTCCGTTTGTTCGGACGCGTGTAACTTCCGAAAAAATCAACCGATTTTCATGCTGTTTTTTTTATAAACCTTACTTTCGTTCCCGCGAGTGTTTGTACACCTTTATTTTTAATCTGTATTACCTGCAAAGGTACTACAATCTGCAAAAAATATCATTGTTACCATGCTTTCGCGCCAGGAAGCGCCTTTGTTTACAGCTGTCTGTTTGAACATTTCAGTTTGTTGTTCTCAATGTTCACATAAATTAATATAACTAAAATATTTTATGCCACAGCAACACGTGGCAGGGTACGCTAGTTTTTCAATAAATTTTTTCTTAATTTTAGTTAGGGAGGAATAAATAAAAAATTTAATATGGCGGCTGACGCGGGCTTGTAACCCATCCAGTCACTGTGTCCACGATCACGGGCGTGTTGCACATGCAGGGTATGCATGGGCAGTACTGTACATAACAGGGCATCTGCACCGAATGCCTTGAGTACCTTCTTGTTGGTTAATCTGATTTGTAAACGTTACCACGCCTCTCGTTTATGAACGGCTGATGGTAATATCTCTTGAGCACCCAACACGTTTCTCACTGTTAAAAAAAAAAAAGTACGCTAGCCTCAAGTACAGTGCGCAACAAAATATCACACGATTGCAACACTTCTGCTCCCAAATTAATGCGTGGCTGAATGGGTTAAGAGCGTGGAGTACCCAATGAAATACAAGACCTGTTGCTAGTGTCGCGCGCACATTAGTTAACGATACAGGCGTGAAATGACGTGGCACTTCCTTCGACGTGGGCGTACCCATGCCTTGATTGGCTGCGCGAGGCTCCGGGAACGAGTACTGTGTCTGCGTGTCGCGAAAACGTTCTCCGCCGGCAAGGCTGCCGGCTGGCAAGTGAGTTACAAGGCGTCGATTGGCGAACTGCATTCCGATACGTTGATGGCCAATGCCGCCATTTTACTGGCCATGTGCGGATGGAGTTCGCGTCGTAAGCGGCTGTTTTTAACGTACGTGTTCGTTAGTAGTCTGGTAAAACGGCTCGTCTCCTCGTTTCGCTTCTGTATAGTCTATTGTAGTGCTCGCACGTGATGAGGCGAGTGTTACGACCGGGTGGTAACAGCGCTCTGGGCTCGGCTCGTTATCACCTCGTCAGATTAATTCTCCGCGAGATGGCCGGGGCGCGGCCGTGTCTCGGTAATTAAGTACGAATGACGATAGGAAGCAAGCCAATTAGCAGAGTGGTCAGTCATAAACCACGACGGTGGGAGCAGCACACTAACCTTGATCCGCCGTGAAGACGCCTTGCCGCTAGACTCTGTCGTTCCAGGGAGTCGCTTTGCTGCCAGGCTCTGTCGTTCCGTGGAGTCGCTTTACTGCCAGACTCTGTCGTTCCAGGGAGTCGCTTTGCTGCCAGGCTCTGTCGTTCCAGGGAGTCGCTTTACTGCCAGGCTCTGTCGTTCCAGGGAGTCGCTTTGCTGTCAGGCCCTGTCGTTCCAGGGATTCGCTTTGCTGTCAGGCCCTGTCGTTCCAGGGATTCGCTTTACTGTCAGGCTCTGTCGTTCCAGGGAGTCGCTTTACTGCCAGGCTCTGTCGTTCCAGGGAGTCGCTTTGCTGCCAGGCTCTGTCGTTCCAGGGATTCGCTTTGCTGCCAGGCTCTGTCGTTCCAGGGAGTCGCTTTACTGCCAGGCTCTGTCGTTCCAGGGAGTCGCTTTGCTGCCAGGCTCTGTCGTTCCAGAGATTCGCTTTGCTGCCAGGCTCTGTCGTTCCAGGGAGACGCTTTGCTGCCAGGCTCTCTCATTCCAGGGAGTCGCTTAGCTGTTAGACCTGCTAGTTTCTCATGAACCCTTATAGTCATATTTAGAAGTCGGGAAAGGCATTCATACTATATGTTTTTTTAAAAATTTCTTTTAGCAAGTCTTTTAAAGGGGGGAGTTATTTTCCCACGCAGATTTATTTATGTACATGTCCAATAGTTTCGTATTGGAACGTGTATTTCCAATATACCGTAATGCGTTAGTTCCAGGTTAATGGCGCCTTAAAGGCTCTACATGCAGATTATACTAATACATTATATTATATTGTAATCGGTGAAGAACAAAAACAACGATAACAGTAACAGTGATCATACTGTGAAGTTGACATCTGTCCATGTATTTCAGATTTTAAAAAAAATGTTACCTTGTTATAGAGAAGGATATGCAAAGTGGAGAAAGAAGAAACCACTGCCGGGTTTATGAAAACGCCACGCGACTCGCGAAGGAGCCTTAGATAGGCGCGGGACACCAGCGCCGTCGTAGCAGATAATGCAATTGTAACAGAATTCTCTTTGTTCCGGCGGAACAGAGGGGCGGGTGTTACGGGGTGCTTGGTGGACGCTTAGCTCTAAACCTAATTAGGGAACCTGGCTATAACCTTGTTAAATCCCTGTCCAGCGTCAGTAATTGCCAGCTTATTTCATGTCCTTGCTGCAGTGCGTGGGTTGGAAACCGTGCGTCGAGGGTGTATGCAGGTTTGCCAGTGTGTTCTTTCACTTGGAACTGTTACACTTTTGCACATTTATTTTGTTCCGCGCGCTATTCTTGTCAAATAATCTAAATGGCACTTCTTTTATTTAAAGATTAACTGCACAAATAAAAAAAAATAGTTATATAAACTTTGTTAATGATTGTGGTGGCTTCCTTAGAAGGAATGTACGTAAAAAAACAGCTCTTTGCATTCCAGTATTTCGATTATGTAACTTTTGTTGGGAATCTAAACAACTAATTGGGTTACTTTCTTGCGAGTAAATACGATGAAGTAGGCCCTACTATTAGACTGAGATATAGGAACGTGTTATATATATATATATATATATATATATATATATATATCAAAATGTTTTTTAAAGTGCGTGACTCGCTTCCCTAAATATGACAGTGGCACTGTTTTACAAAATGGCGGAAAAACGACGCTCTTTATACACACATTTGATTGCTGTAATATAGGCTACTACCAGCATACAAAGTTTGGTTGAAATTAGTGACACTATTCCGTCGTAGATATAGCATAGGAATCAACAATATTTATATGGTTGCCATGTTGAAAATAGTTTCTGATCTTAAAAAAATATTAATTGACATGACGTTCCTTATTATTTCTTGTTTGCAAAATTTTGTCGGAATAGGTTGATGGTTTCCTTGATATGACCCAAAACTTAATTTTTTCATTTTGTAAGAAAACGTTTAAGGAGGGCAATCTCACTAATTTATAAGTAAGAAAACATTATTACTGTTGTAAAATATATTTTATATTGATTGAGTTAACGTACATGTACGATATTAGGCAGGTGTATCAGTTTTTTTTGGCTCTTCAATGTATATAGAAACCTGAAAAATTCGCGAGTTCAATGACCTGCAGGCTAGACTATAAAGTTTTATGTACAAATATGCCGACATCAACTGCACGTTGGTTGTCTGCTGTCACAGTAGAAGGCGGCGATTGGACACCGTTCTCCAGGATGTGTCAAACAACGCGTGGGCCAATGGCTAAAGTCATATGAACTCACGTGTTTTGAATTCTAGCTTGTCCCGAAATGAATCCGCGAATTCTTCAGGTCTCTATAGCTACATATCGCTATCGATGTGCTTCCTTGGAAACGGTGTGTCATATCGATAGCATGTTTCGGAACGATATTGAGAAGTGGTTATCGCGCTCCTATGGTCGCCGGGGCACACCGAGGCTTGTCGCCAACGACCTGGCGGCGTGGGTGACAGTTTTTTTTTTTTTTGTAAAATTGGCCGCCAGGGGGAGGTGTTGCGGGAAGAGTGGAGGGTCGATGACACAAGGGTGGTGGTTTATTTATACGGTCGCTTGGCCGCAAAACGTGACCCCGCCGGACAAAGCGCATCCTCACTTTACCGAGTCCGGGGCGATGCGTGAGCGAAGCTTCGGTCCGAAAATTTTTACTGGCTGCTGGTCAGTAAAGAACGCTGCAATTGGCCGGCAAAAAAAAAAAAAAAAAAAAAAAACTACACCGGCTATTAACGAACGTTATAATGGAAACAACGAATATCTTAAATAGTCATTACGACTACAGTTCATTCGTGGCTACTTCCAACTCTTCTGAAGCCGTGCTGAAGTTAATAATACATTCAGGATATTTCACCGTCAAGCTTAACAAGTCTAGAAGATTACATCGAAGGGACAACGCACCGCATTATTTTGCGCGAGAACTATTTCTTACCAGGCGTTACCAACACACATTCTCTCTCTCTCTCTCTCTGTTTTATTCATTTTAAGTATTAATGAAATAGTCTACTTTAACCAAAAAAAAAAATGAGGTACTTATATCCTAACGGAAGTATTTTGATACTTGAAATGTTTAGGAAGCAACCAAACACGTCATACTTGGGAAATTTATTTTCAAAGTTTTGATTCGACACGTGTGTACGTGCTGCGAATATACTATCGCGCCGATTGAGATCGTTTTAGGTTTCCTGAAGTGAAATTGAAATCATGAAAGAAAGGAAATTTAAAGTTATACTACTTGTATCGATTTAAAATGGAAACAGAATCCATGCAAACGAACGTATTTAATAACAAGAGTTCGAGCAACTGGAATTACGCAGGAAGGCGAAATAAACGCAATGCGTATTTAGTGCTCGAACAGACGCGCCAGAAGAATTTCGTATATAATGTGGTACATTCTAATGTTGTAATTTTATTCAGGCAATTAATTTAGTTTTATTTTAAAATATAGTTTTTTTTTTTTTTCCATTTTTGTCGTATCGATTAGTTCCGAAAAAAATTCAAAAATGCACGTTTCTCGAAAATGGCGGCGCAAAACGAAACAGATCCAGACATTTTTTTAATCAAACATTCTAAAAGCTCCCAAAAAACTGCACCCCCCCCCCCAGTGCACTTGTACAGAATAAACATTATATAAAACATTTTCTAGAGTTTCGCAGTCGGCATTTTACTGTCATAGTGTCATTACTAAATTCAAAATGTCAAGATTTCTATGAGAATATACGGTTTAAAATTATTTTGGAATAAAATATTTGTGGGAACGAAGAGAGGCGTGAGCGAGTTAAACGTAAAGCATCTGGCATTACGATGGACGTAATGCTCAATGCACCAGGATTTGCGGTGGAAGTGGGTGACGCGTCGATGTGCGTTATAACCAGGAAATTCCGTTTCTTTAGCCTTCTCTTCGACGCATAATTTTTAACTTCAACTGTTTCTGTACATTTATTTATCCTGCGCTTCAGCTGGAAAAAAAAAAACCGCTAGTTGTCCAGTGAAATAACGATATCTGAGAATAGCGATTCTTTCTTTCTTTGTCCGGTCGTTTCTTGTAAAACCGAGTTCCTGCACTATTCTCAATTTTCTCTGTCGTTAAGATTACACTCGTCACTTTCGTCAGCACATGCCTACTGGTTCGTCGGGTCCATGGTCATGTTGGCTTCTACGTTTGGCGGAAGTAATACGTAAAATGGGATGCATAACTTCCGAGTTCTCAGTTACGCGCAGTCCAGTCTCAATTACAGTATCTTCACAGGCGCCAGTTTTATTTCCAGGCGGTTGGTTCCAGAGACGTCCAAATTAACCGTCGGCGCGGTGCATTAGGCGCCGGCTCTGTATCGTGCTCCTAGGCGGGGGAGTCGGGGGAGGGGTGGCGTCTTTATTAATGTCTGCGCGTAATGAGAATTCTCCAGCGTGCGTGCTGGCAAGGTCACGTGACCTTGTGGGGGAGGAGGTCGTGCGTGCTTCAGCCCACCCAGAGGGTTTGGGTGGAGGGGGAGGAGGGGATGAGCCCAGCATACGTACGTATATATATATATATATCTGCCTTCCTACAAGGATGTCGCTCTCGCATATGAAGCCTCTTGAGAAGATCATATAGGATATTCGACGGTGGCTCTCAAGTGGTCATATGAAAGTCTCCTCTCTGGAGGGGATGGTCGTGATGTGGATTCGTCCCATCATCCGTTGTATCACTGTACCTTTATTTCGTCAGTTGAACCTTTTAACAAAAGAAAAATTGTATTAAAAACTGTAAGAATTGTTGTGGCTTGGGTGAGTTTACAATAAAAAAATAAGTGTTTTGAGAGATGAAGTAACTACCGATCGCACACACTGATTCACGTCTATAATTCACAATTCACGTGTCAATTTTTTTTAATTCCAGCCGAAGGAAACTTGCGATAAGGGCGCCATCTTTACATTTTGTTGATTATAACCGCTTAACATTACATAATAGTATATATGTATAGCCGGAACGGTGGCAACAGGATCCGGGATAGGAGGTAGTAGTTAGCCGCCATCTTGGATGACGTCACAGGCGTGGCCGGGCCGGCGCCTAGTTCATCTCCCCCCTCCTCACATGACTCTCCTAAACCCCCCAACCCGCCATTCTAGCGACCCGTAACTGTAGAAATGATTTTAATAAAAAAATTCTGTTATGAAAAACGAATTTAATAAACATTTCTTAAAAACATCAATTTCTAATAAGTATNTTGAGTGCCGATCCCCAGTGTGTATATTTATTTACGAATTTAAAGATTTAATTTTCCATGTGCGAAAAAGTATATAAAAACTTTGAATTTTTCTGATCTAAATAATTGTTAGCGAAATCAAACGTAGAGTAGGCCAGACCCCAATCAGATTTTCATCTATAAAATATATTTTTTTAAATTTAAAATTAGTTGACTGTGCATTCCAGCTAGAACCCTGTAAAAATATTCTAATGGTAATATTTGTTTTTTTTAATCAATTGAATCCATATTTTTTTAAATTCACTTTGTTGTTACTACTGTTTTATGAAAAAAAAAATATCTTTTTTTATGAAGCTGTCTAGCCTTGTAAGCACGCACCGACAGGCGTGCGAGACACACACGCACGTCAGAACAGGCGTGTCTTTGGTTTGCTGTTAGATCTCAATTGTCGTGTTATGCTTGTTGTAGCTATGTGATAGCGGGACTGGTACAACAGCGTTATAATGGCTGATAACTGCCCAGTGATCACTTTCGAAAGTCCTGCTTGTCCTACATGTAAACAATATTGATCCTGAGCTAATTACTTATGCACGCGCATGGAACGTGCGGTGACGCCGTGAAGGCGCTAGAAAGAAGATTACTTTACTTCTAAGCCAGTTCTTCCTTCGTAGTACAGAAAAGCAGACATACCTATCGAACGCCAGTCATGATGCTGTGCCTGCAATAACACGTTAATAAACGTAATTAGTTTTCGATATCCGTTGGCATTTCAACTGCAAGTTTGTCTTTCCATGCTGAGGTTAAAACACTGTGTTTTAGAATTAATACCACGTCTCCTGAATTTGAATTGTAAGGAGTTTGCCGTAAAATTTCGACATCCTCATTGTTTTAACGCATGGGCGGCGGGATATTACTTCGTCAGCAGGTTTCGCAAGGTTCTCTGCAACGCGGCGGTGCGTCAGCAACATTCAACTTGCGAACCACTCAAATGACCAGCATGCATTGCATACCGTTCTACGTAGGAAAGAACATCAGATTGCGGCACTTTATGTGGGCAGAAAGACTTCCAGTGACGAAGTTTGTAAGCGCGTCCGGCGTTGCGTGAACCAATCGGAACGTTACAAATGGGATTACAGAGACCAACAGAACTGTTTGAAATTAGCGCCAACCACTACAGAGGAAAAATAAGATCCAGTTCCCCTCCCCCACCCCCCTCTGTGCTAGTACTTCTCTACCCACTAATAAAGAGCATGATCCCCACCCATCTGTCTCCTGTGGCATTTTCTATTGATGCATATAAAATTTTGTAACGTGGCGCGCGGTTCTTTATAGCTGGCTTTATAATATAACAGTCCCACAGTTAGGCCGCCATATTTGTTATGCCGCACGTCAAAGTATTGACGTCTGGAAGTTGCCACTCTTCTACCTCAAGAGGGAGTAACACGAGGCTCTTTGAAAAAGGACGCCAATTATTTACCAAATAACGTAGTCAAGTTCCGGTTTATTAGTCTTTAATTTTGTTTATTATCCAAGTTGCAACAGTTCGCGTAGTGTTCACGTATGCCGAGGGGGACCCAGGTCTGCCCAAAACTATAAACGCCACTGCGACTGTCTCTGCGTCATTACACATTTTTCATTCTTTCCTGTCGAAAAGGGATTTTACGGGGCCTATGCCGGTTTTCCCCTTTCTCTTAGTTATAGGTTAACTATACGTAGGGCCAGTGACTTTTCGCGTAAAAATCGGAGCCCACAGTAGACTTCAATACTATATACACACCTCAGCTGTTGTTATATCTCCATTGGCTGCTGGTGCCGTGTCCGTCTTTGACCAAGCCACTCGGGACTAAGTAACTCCGACGCTGAACCTTCGTGATTCGTGCACAAACGGTTAACACGGGCCGGAACATTTTTTTAAGCCAATCAAAGAAGCTGGACGGCCCTACAGTGCTTTGGACTGTATCTTGCCTCGAAATCTTTTCGCGAAATATCACTGCTCCTGGCTATAGGCACTCTTGGGGAGGTGGTAATGGCCCCAATTGCGGCCGTGACTGCCCAATCCCTCTCTGCCTGCGATGCACGTCTCCTTGCATGGATTCCCTCCTCTGTAGGCACAAGGAGCTTAGCTCTGAGACGCACCTAGCTCCCGTATCTACCTCGGACGTATCTACCTCGGCGTGTGGGGAGTGCACCCAGGGCAAGGCAACACCCTCCGAGTGACGGTCTTTCCAGCTGGAACCCGTAGGTGACGGTCATCCCCGAGCATGACAGAAATGAAAACCTAGAATGGAGCGGCGCTGGAATACAAGGGCGGGGGAAACGGGAGTACCCCGAGAAAACCCGCCGGCAAGCGGCATCGTCCAGCACGATTCCCACATGCGAAAATCCGGGAGTGAAACCGCCGGGGATCGAACCCGGATCGCCGTTGTCGGAGGCGAGCGCCCTGGACACTACGCCACCGCTGCCCCATCTAACACTTAGAATTAGGGTAGGTTAGGGGGAAAAAACAGAACTGTTGGTAATGCAGTCGTGAATATAGATGTATCACTTCTAGCCTGACGCATTTATCAATGAATCTGTACCCGCACTCGATAGTGTTAAAGTACAGGGTAAGTTCGAACACCACCTACAAATTCCGCCTGCAGGATAATGTGTATCTGCAGCCACTGCAAAACCCGCCGCTGCCATCAGATGTTGCCGCAGGGAGAAGAAGAGAAAAGAAAAAAACATGGATTTGGAATTGTGTGCAAGAGTTCCTCGAAAACGGCGGCCTTTCGGGCTGATAACACAAGACAGCCTTTTTTCGTTGTTTTTAACGTGTTGATTAAAGATTCGCCACTGTGAAGCCAATCAAAAACTCTGGCCTCTCGTAACTTGTGTGCAACATCAGGGTTGCAACCCCCAGTCTTGCTGTCGCAATACTTGATGGCGTGGACGTGTTTCGTAAGGGTTGCAGACATCCCCTCATCTACACACTACCCTGAAAGTCATCTCGATAGCAGTGTTCCATTTTAAATGCTTTCTGTAATAATTACAATAAGTTCCGTGTTTTAGCTCTACTTTTAGGGGGGGGGGGCTCCCCAATTGTCATATGGGTCCTTATTGTAAGCTTTCGTGTGCATTATAATTCTTTAAAAAAAAAAAAAGCTTTGGAATACTTCTACGTAAATGCAATTTCCAGGACAGAAATGAGAGTCGATAGTTTGTTTGCCCATTCGTGAATTAGGTTACTGAAACATAAATATTGTCGTTGAAAAGTATAAGTCAGCAAACATCGTTGTAAGTAGTTCTCTGTGTACGATATTTGTTCTTCTCTAAAACAGTATTTTTTTTTTAACTATAGCGGCAGTGCCGTATGTTTTCTGAACAGATTGTTTTTTTTTTAACCCGAGGAGATAGAACACACGCAAAGCCAGTTTTTTAAAAGATTCTTTCCATCGCCGTTGCAGTGTTTTCTCAAGGCCGGACGTGACTTTGAGGTGTTCCAATTTTTTTTTCTATTATGGAGGTCACTTAAGGGCGCGTATCGCCGTTGCAGAGCTGTATTCGACCGTAGGTCGAATACACCTCTCGATTAATTTTTTTCTTAATAAATATATGCGAACGGAGTTGGCCGGTGTTACTCAACCCTCTTTTTCCCAGCCGTGAGATATCTATAGAAGTTTCTCCCGATAGAGACTGCTCACGTTAAAGCGAGCACTTTTGAAATTAACCTTTGAAAAATGACACTGTCCCGACCTGCATGTATTTTAACGAGCACATTTATTGGGCTCGCGCTCAGTTAAGTTGGTAACGACGGAGGGGAAGTATGTAGTTACAGAATTTTAGAAAGTGTCAAGTAGAGAATACCAAAATGATTTATTGTGATTTATATATATTTTTAATGCGCACAAATGTAAAAATTAGCAACTTTGTAACATATTTAAGTTTCTAATAATTATACAGTTTCACTTTCCCGACGCATAAATGAAGTGAAAAGGCCATTGGCAGTGTTAATTTTACGTACGGCGGAAGAATACGCAACGTGCATGCAAGTAGATCTTAAGCAGGGCTTTCAAAAGTGCTCAGTTTACCGCGAACAGACTGTAACTGCATGCAGCAAGTGTGGTGGGTACAGCTCCACCGAGATTTAGACAACCTAGAAGCGAAGCGCCCGTTCGCGGCTTCACGACCACTGGTTCCTCTGGTTTCTTCATTCTTATTTACAACTGTCCTATTGGTCCAACATCCTATTGGTCCTATATGTCCAACATCACGCACACTCACTACGCTGTACGGCGTCCATTACTGGCCGGCCGCCTGCCAATATAACGCCGAGTAGAAAGTGTCCCAACAAGGTGTTCTTTCCCGCGTACTCTAACATATAGGGACAGTGATATTTTATTTCGCGAAAAGATTTCGAGACAAGATACAGTCCAAAGCACTGTAGGGTCGTCCAGCTTCTTTGATTGGCTAAAAAAATTTTCTGGCCCGTGTTAACCGTTTGCGCACGAATCACGAAGGTTCAGTGTCGGAGTTACTTAGTCCCGAGTGGCTTGGTCAAAGACGGACACGGCGCCAGCAGCCAATGGATGTATAGCAACAGCTGAGGTGTGTGTGTATAGTATTGAAGTCTACTGTGTGCTCCGATTTTTACGCGAAAAGTCACTGGCCCTAAATATATGTTATCACCAAATAACAGTTCATACATTTAAAAAAAAAGTTAAAATATGCAAGAATTTCTTTTTATTTAACATTTTTCATATATATATATATATATGACTTATTTTTTGGTGATTAGGTATGTCACGCGGTAACCCAAAGGATTAGTGTACTTAGTCAATGCTTTCATTTGTACAGCTTAGTATTTGTTATTACGGCTGCAACAAAACAGACTAATTTTGTATTTGACATCGAATTGTTAACAAAATATAAAGTGTAATTTTATTTGGTCCGTGGAATATGTATATAAACAATGTTTAGAACAAATCTAAATTTTTAAAATTTTTGGGGTTTAACATCCTTATATACCATAAGTTTTCGACCGCAAAGTAAAGTAGGAATATGTGTGCTGCTCCGAGTTGGAGGTAATATTTATTGGAACCAGAATCACAAGGCAGAAGTAAAAATAGCAGACGTTGTTAGAGCGAAGGACAGCGCCCACTTGCTCACTCGAGCTGAACGCCGCGATGTAATAACGATTATGGAAGAAAACTGCCCCGCTTTCTAGTTGGGGCGCGTCTTTCAAGGGGAAAGTATGCTTGAATGGCGTTCAATGTGTACACCATGCCGTCTACTCATTCCACTTCACTCGTGTCCATGCGGAGACACCGACGCTAGCGATTAGCAGATAACCAAAAAACTGGTATAGGCGTGCTTATGCAAATGACAGCGGTATGGAACCAATCAGAGTAACGCGATGCGGTCGGCAGCTAGATCGTTTACTGCTGCTACAATGGCAGGTTATCAAGATTTAAGTGAGTTGAACGTGGTGTTATAGTCGGCGCACGAGAGATGGGACATAGCATTTCCGAGGTAGCGATAACATTTGGATGTTCGCGTAAGACCATTTCACGAGTGTACCGTGAATATCGGGAACCCGGTAAAACATCACATCTTCGACATCGCTGAAGCCTGAAAAAGATCGTGAAAGAACGGGACAAACGACGACTGACGAGAATCATTAAACGTGACAGACGTGCAACCCTTTCTCAAATTGGCGCAGATTTCAATGCCTCCTGCATACCTTCAGAAATTAGTCGAGTCCATGCCACGTCGTCTTGCGGTACTTCTGCGTGCTCGCGGGGGCCATACACGATATTAGGCAGGTGTACCAGTTTTTTTGCTCTTCGGTGTACTTCTGAAAGCCCTAGTCGCTTTTATTTCACAGGATGGTATATTGTCACACAAGCCTAACACAAATGTGGAACCGGGTATACGCCATTCGAGCTTGCTTCAAACTTTTCTGAAGCCCTGCTAAAGTTCTACTTCCAGGATATTCCTCCGCCTCATGCAAACTAATCTTCGCCAAGTCTAGAAAATTCCACCAAAGGGACAGCGCACCGCATTCGTGCGCACTGTGTATGATATTTTGCATAAGAACTATTTGTTACTAGGCATTACCAACACGCATATTTTCTCTCTGATTTTATTCATATTAATTATGAATGAAGTATTACAATTTATAGGTAAAATATAAATAAAATTGAAATTTTACCAAAAAATACGGTAGTTTTGTCAACACAAATGTTTAAAAAAACTTGTGATGCATGGCATGTTTAGGAAGCGACGAAATAATCATACTTGGGGTGATTTTTCAAAGCTTTGATTCAAAAAGTGTGAAGAAACCGTGAAAATGCTATACTGTCCGAACCCCGCGGCCTTGTGCGCGCAGAACTTAAATCTTTTTTGGCTGAAGTATGTAGATGTGCATGAAATCAGTCATTGCAATTTTTTGTGAACATTATTAAGTATAACTTAAGTTATTATTATAATGGTCTTGCTTTATGGAAAGGTAGAGGGGAGGGGTTGTAAAATCCTGTGAAGCACCCAGAATAAAAGTACGCTTACATTATAATAAAAAATAGGTAATTTTAAATTTATTTTTAAACCACTTAAACAGGGAAGTTACAGCTAAATATTTTATAGTGTTATTAAATGTATGCTTTTTTATTTAATATGCAGTTTAAATCGCACTTTTCTGACCATTTTGGTAGCGTGTGTGCTATTTCCTAATGAGTCCGGCTGCGTTTTGTACTGTCGGGTGTAGAGCACTGCTCCATTAGAAGCCACTCTACTTGTAACTTAAAGCCTGGAAACAAGCTCAACACCGGTGGCGTGTGGTGAACTGTTGCAACGTACAGCAGTGAGCGAGCGCAAGCTTACCTCGCAACACTTCACCACACGCCGCTGATTAAAAACACCTCCAGCCAGGTGGCCCCCTTAAACTGTCGGATCCCCTTAGCTAATAGCTCCGCGTTTTATAGTAGTTTTTTTAACAGGTTTGAGTAACGGCTGTTCCGACGCCCCCTGCAGGGCTCTTGAGCCAGCGGCAGACGTTCGTGATTGGCCGAGTGACCGAGTTCGGCGTGGCCCCGACCGAACAGGCTGATTTTTTAAGTACTTAATTATATACTTAATTATGTTATATAGAGAAACAGTCGCTTGTCCTGCGAACTCCAGCAGCACACGCCAGCAAAATGGTGCCGCTTGCCAGGAAAATGTTGGAAAAGCCGTTCGCCAATCAGCGCCCGGTAACCTACTCGCCAGCCAATAGGGAACGTTACTCAACACGCAGTAGCCACTCGGAAACGAGGCCTGTTCCCCCAGAACTTCGCTCGGCCAATCGGAGAGTGGGTTCGCCCACGTCGAATGTGTACCGCCACGCCGTTTGCGCTTCTTTGTAGGTAGGTATTCTGTGACGAGGATAAGCACCAAGTGTGGACCCGCTTTTACAACGATGGCGACCGGCGATCAGAGGTATGGTGCATTCGTAGTATCTTCGCACTTTCTGAGTCAAACCTTTTGAAAAATCACCCCCACGTATGTGTTTGGTTGTTTCCCAATATGCCATGTATAGGGCCAGTGGCTTTTCGCGAAAAAAATCGGAGCATACAGTAGACTTCAATACCATATACACACACCTCAGCTGTTGTTATACCTCCATTGGCCGCTGGTGCCGTGTCCGTCTTTACCAAGCCACTCAGGACTAAGTAACTCCGACACTGAACCTTTGTGATTCGTGCCCAAACGGTTAACACGAGCCAGAACATTTTTGGAGCCAATCAAAGAAGCTGGACGACCCTACAGTGCTTTGGACTGTATCTTGTCTCGAAATCTTTTCGCGAAAATCACTGCCTCTAGCCACGTATCACAAGTGTTTAATACTTTTGTTAACATAAAAGTATATTATTTGTGTTACATCGAACTTTTACTCATGTTTTATATGTAAAATGCAATGGTTCATTTATAATTAATATGAATAATAATGGGAGGAAAATAAGTGTGATGGTAGAAATGGTAAGAAAATGGTAAGAAATAATTCTTTTGCAAAATATTATTACAAATCCTCTCAAAGTCAATGGGGCTAAACCAATTTCGTTAAGGGATGGAGGTCTTATTTAAAAATGGGTTAATTATAATTTCCTGATTTTATTTACAATAACTATAACCAAAATTCTCTCTACCCGGCATCTCACAATGAATTGATATCACTCGATGTTTACAGTTAATTAATTCAATCGATACAATTTACAATTACCTCAAATAAATTAATGTAATTAAATAATTAAAAATCAGTCCCAATAGACAGTTTATCAAAACCTATTCGATTATTTTACAAATTATATGTCCATATTTGACAGTTCCAATATTTACAATAAAGTCCGTACCACAAGCTATTCAGTCCCACCTCAGTTTAGTCCAGGTCCCACCAGTCCGTAATGTTCTAGAGAGTTCTCCGAGCGCCCTCACGCACAGTAGCCTTCATCACTCCTCGGGTTCCACGCCCTCTCGGCCGTTCACACCACGAACACCTCGTCCGCCGTCGTTTAGCAATGTCTCGTCGTTGTCCGTCCTCTTCGCCGACGTCCCTCGTCGACTTCGTCCGGTTACTGCACTCAGTCGGAAGGCTTCTAGTTCCTAGAATATTCTTGCGCATCCCCGAAACTCGTCGCCGTCTTCAGCC
>NQII01003201.1:270952-283447 GCA_002778355.1 Clitarchus hookeri
CTTGTTTTCAGAAAAAAAAAAAAAAAAAGAGATTCACCAGCAGACTAGACTTCAGTATTCCACGTGCACAATTCTGTCGCATCCCTTTTAGCTATTGCACGCGTCTGTTAGTGAGGAGGGGTATCTTACCTGACTGGGCCAATCGTGGTTAAGTTACTCCGTCGCTGAACGTCCGTGATTAGCTGGCAGGGCGGGCGAGAATTAAGATTATCCAATCACGAAAGTGGATCTAAACAGAATGTGTGAATCCAAAAGGAGGGGGGGGGATCACAGGGGCACCCCCCTAAAAAAAACTCGCATTCATATGAAACTGTCCTGTGGATGTTCTAAAACTGAAATTAAATATTATCATTATAGTTTTATGAAATTGCTCTCCCCTCTCCTGCCCCAAACAGAAAGTCCAGATTCGTTCCTATTTGGGGTGCAACTTTTCGCGAAATATTTTCGCGTAAAACAGTTGCACCTAGTAATAAATACTGAGTGGTTCCGAATAGAATATCTTCCCCTAAGATTCGTACTTCGCATTTTGCTGGTTTCAGCCGAATAATTTGTCTTCGCCTTTAAATTGTTTTAGCATTACAGTGCTACTTAGTGTATTTTCTTTCTTCTAGCATAGTATTCAAAAATACGTGGGGAATTTTGTTATCTTTTATTTAAAACACGTAATGGCGATTTTTTTTTTGTGTTTGTTACTCCAACAATGAGAAAAGATAAAATCGCGCACTGTATAAGTCCGTTGTAACACATCTGTATCGTGTGAAGGGTTGAATTCCCGCCTCGATCATCTGGGATTTTATGTTTCTTAACCCTTTGAGGAGTATGCACGCATATACTCGGGGCTACGGTTATATAGAAATGTCTTTGCTCTCGATAATAAAACTCACGCTTTTAAAGTTTTACTGTTTCGCTGGATTTCGTCGGAATCTTAGTATAAAATTACAGCTAGTAGACATTACAGTTCGTACGAATAAAACTGTTTTTTTTTTTTTTTTTTTTTTTTTAATAATTTTTCAAATGAACACGATGAACTGTGAAACCTATTACATCTGTCGCGACTCATTAATTGCTGCACAGTCAACGCGCGACTTCATTGGCCAACGGCCAGCCAATAATAGGCGTGTCCAGCGTACCCGGGACCAATAGGACGAAGGTAAGTGGAAATACAATGACAACTCAACTGATATTGTTGTTGTAGCTGAGAATATAGGCAGCTCACTTCAACATTGTCTTCAGTGCCAGTAAATTTTGTGTCATCCTGGAAGGGCTAATGGTTATAATTGTATACTCGCTGTAGACGTGGTCTGGCTAATTAGATTTGCATCGTAAAACGGCACGGCTGCGCTGTTAAAATTTTTCCGTATATTAGATTACATTTTTATTGAAATGGCAGTTAACATACGGAAGCGCATATACACAGTGTTCATACAAAATGTAAGCCAATTTGGTAACATGTTACGGTACTATGCACACGGTACTCTACACGCGGTACTATACGCAACTACTTCCTGCTTATCCTGTGTGTTCGTCGTCGAAATTTACACATTTTCACCCCGGGTAGTAATGTATGCAGGCTGCATACTCGTACGTACGTGATAATAAGGTTTGCCAATTGATTCTTCCGTGTGTTTATGAGGTCTGTTGTGGGCTTTAGGAAAACTCGTTTATGATATCGACATGTCTAGAAATATCGTTATTTTAGTGGGTTTTTTTTAATATTTTTTTTAACTTGAAAACATTTCCTCTATTTTATTGTGTGTGTGTACGTGCGGGTGCGTGCGGCGCCTGCATTCTTTGATGCGGTGATCATGAGTTTATTGTCTGGAGATAGTGCATAGGCGGATGCGAGTATTTACTATATTTCCTCTCATAACCATGCAATGAGCTAGCAGCCAGGTGCGCGCATGAACCTACATAGTGCGTAGACTGATACTTGTATTTACTTCATTTCATTTCCTAACACTTCCCATACAATGGTGGTCGTATGGTATAGAAGCTGGACTGGCGACTGAAGGGCGGTCGGATCGAAACCGCACGCCTCTGCATTTTTTTTTGAGTTCACAAAAAACTAGAAAAATTCCCAGCGCTCCTGGCGGCCACCGTTTGAACTCAGCTCCCCGATGCTAGGACGCCCCTGCAGGCGACGTGTGAAACAAAACACACGCACGTAATGGCTGTGCCGATACCAGTGGTCCTAGCTGCGAACTGTAGAACTTCGAACATTCTGGTGGCGGGCGCGGAAGTCAAATATGGCCGTATACAGCGGCCAGCTGGCGACAGGCGCGGAAATTAAAGATGGCTTAGTACATTCTCGTGGTGGATGCGGGAATCAAGGATGGTTTCCCACAGCAGACGACCGCCGGAGGAGGGGATTAAAGATGGCCGCCTACAACAAACGATGGTGATTAGGGGAAAAATCAAAAATGGAGAAAGCTAAAAGCATGATAGAAGAGGAAAGGAAACGACAGAGGAAATAAAGGAGACCAGAAGAAATATCAGAAACCCCCCCCCCCCGAACGGATGGAATGGACAAGACAGGATTGAATGACAGAGTATGAGAAAAAATAACATCGGAATGCCAGAGCGTGAGAAAACTAATCGGAATGCAAGATCCTGAAGAGTCGAGGTTGAATGATAGAGCAGGAGGGATGAAAGCGAAATCCAAGATGGCCACCATTGGCGACGAATGACAGAGCAGGAGGTTTCGATGTGACGTCATCCAAAATGACAGTCATGGCTCCCGGCTCCCTGCCAGGACGCCAGGTGGCTGTAAATCGGCTATTTATAGCTACGTATAATTTTTAAATTTTGTTTTTCATAAAATTGTAGAATGCAACGAGTACGTCTCACGTGAATCAACGTTTCATACACTGTTAACGAACTCTTTTTTTTTTCCGGCGTTGGGGAACAATACCGTAATATTTATCCAGTTGTGTCTGAAGTAAATTAGCCGACNAACTCTTTTTTTTTTCCGGCGTTGGGGAACAATACCGTAATATTTATCCAGTTGTGTCTGAAGTAAATTAGCCGACAGTTGCGCCAAGTTGTCACGTCGCGGATGATGTACGGTCGCGTACACACCAGGGTGTCGCGCTATTGCGGGCTGGACATGGACGGGTGTGGGCTCAGACTGTACGGACGGGACAAAGGAGAAATTTGCACATGTCGCAGTGAATGCCATTGTTACTGGCCAAATAGATAGCTTGTCCGAGCAAGTCACGCCTTCACGCAGGACTAGTAGTGGGAGGGGAACGCCGTGGACATTCGGTGGTTCGTCTTCCCGAGCAGTGGTGCTACAGAGCAGGCTAGTACACAGGAACGAAATAGCATAGCTGTTCCTTCAGTGGGGGCGTATCCAGNAGCAGTGGTGCTACAGAGCAGGCTAGTACACAGGAACGAAATAGCATAGCTGTTCCTTCAGTGGGGGCGTATCCAATCTCTGCTGTACCAACGACAGCAACGCCCTCTCGTCAGGGCTGTTAGTCTTTAAGTATGCCTCTCGTTGTAATCCACCCACGGTTACTTACACCTTTTTCTCAAGCCCTGCTAAATGTCTTCTTTCAGGATATTCCCCCGCCTCAAGCAAACAAAACTTAACCAAGCCTAGAAAATTACACCAAAGGCGGGCCGCGGTGGCTGAGCGGTTAGACTGCTCGCCTTCAACCACGGCAGACCGGGTTCAATCCTCAGCCGGGTCACTNGGGCCGCGGTGGCTGAGCGGTTAGACTGCTCGCCTTCAACCACGGCAGACCGGGTTCAATCCTCAGCCGGGTCACTCCCGGATTTTTCGTGAGTGGGAATCGTGCCGGACGATGCCGCTGGTGGGCCGGTTTTATCGGCCATCTCCGGTTTCCCCCCACCCTTGCATCCCGGCGTCGCTCCATACTCACCTCATTTCGCCCTCATCGGCTCTCAAGACCTCGTTAAGAGCCGAGTAAATCTCTCAACTCTACTACACCAAAGGGACAACTTACCGCATTCGTGTACACTCAGTTCAGTAACATTCCGCATGAGAACGACTTCTGACCAGGCATTACCAACACACCTTTTTTTCTCTCCGTTTTGATTCACGTTAATTATAAATTAAATATTGTAAATTGTAGATAAAATATACGTGGGACTTCAATGTAACCGAAAATAAGATACTTTTATGTAATCACAATTATACAACGCTTATTATATTACTAAGAGACGTGAAGAACCCGCGTATTCATTTTGGGTCAAACTAGAATACAAAACCTCTTTGATCCAGGCTACTATTGCAATCGGGCCACCTGTTGTATTGAACACCTTCTGAAGAACCCTGAACCAATAAGATACACGCGACAAAACGCAGGCTCCACCATAGCCTTCCGCTACGACTGCAAGCAACCAATTGAGGATTGTTTATCTGCGTTATCGTACACAGGACTGTGTACGGGCCATTGAAATCGCGCATTTCCCAGGTATCTAGATATTACGTATTTCGGATNTTATCGTACACAGGACTGTGTACGGGCCATTGAAATCGCGCATTTCCCAGGTATCTAGATATTACGTATTTCGGAAACAACCGAGCACGTGATACATGGGGTGATTTTCCAAACGTTTGATTAAAAAAAGGCGTGAAGGTAGCGCGGGTAGACTATACTACTTACTATATATATATGTATATGTATGTATGTTTGTATGTATATATATATGTATCAGATTCCTCATAGCCTACAGACCCTCCGGGACTTATCATTCTCCAGCAAGTTTAATTATATTAATTTTTCACAATTTTACAATTTAAGTTTACATAGAATATTTGCGTAAGACCACACTGCCAAGGGACCGTGGCAATTGTACTACTTACAACAGTGTGTGCACACGNTTATCGTACACAGGACTGTGTACGGGCCATTGAAATCGCGCATTTCCCAGGTATCTAGATATTACGTATTTCGGATACAACCGAGCACGTGATACATGGGGTGATTTTCCAAACGTTGGATTAAAAAAAGGCGTGAAGGTAGCGCGTGTAGACTATACTACTTACTATATATATATATATATATGTATATATGTATGTATGTATATATATGTGTATCAGATTCCTCATAGCCTACAGACCCTCCGGGACTTATCATTCTCTAGCAAGTTTAATTATATTAATTTTTCACAATTTTACAATTTAAGTTCACATAGAATATTTGCGTAAGACCACACTGCCAAGGGACCGTGGCAATTGTACTACTTACAACAGTGTGTGCACACGGCAGTATAGTTCCGTGCGAGGCAGTGAGACGGTCGTACAGATGTAGATGTGTGGAATTGTGGGGAAGGGGGGAGAGGAGAGTCGCGCCGCCTGTTGTGCGCCCACAGGCGGGCGTGATGGCCGCTGCTGTGCGTGGGCGCGGCCGTGCGTTTGTGTGTGTGTGTGTGTGCAAGCGGTCCTGCACAAAGACCCAGTCAGTGCCACGGTGACAGCCGCGCCGAGCCCTTGTCCGCTGTCCGCTGTCCGGTCCGTCCGCTCATCGCCGTCAGCCGAGAGAGATTCGTCGTCGCTCGCCATTCGCCGCAGACCCTAGCGGCACCGCGTTCTCGCGAGGTAAAAAAAACTCTTCATCTGATAGCCTGTCTGTCACCTGTTGGTTCCACAAGGTGAGGTATAGGCAGTTCACGGTAAAGTGAGCACTTTCGAGGCCCTGGTTACTTTTTTTTCCTTTCAGCTATTTCTTATCCTTTAACCACCTTTTTGAATATAAATATTTGTCATGTAAGTAATAAACGCAGTGTGTATATTCCACCGCACTCGGAAGCTAACATCCAAGGCTAAAATAAAATATGTGTATTGGCTATTATTCCAAATGAGAGGGCGTTGAAAAGTGCTCAGTTTACTGTGAAAAGCCTATATACTGATTTCCGTCTTATGCGCAAGCCCTCGGCCGCCCACAGAATTATCAAAATCACGTGTTTATAAGGTTAATTAATGTGCATAGGTGTGTATACAACGTGTTTCGAAAACATGGGGACAAACTTCGGCAGTGTGTCCCTGACTCAAATATAAGATTAAAATGTAAGTGCCACTTTTCTCGTCAAATGATTACTAAGCGAGCTGTGCGCCCCTGAAAAATCATCATTTAAATTGCGTAACTCTGTAGTGTGGTTTGCCTACCTGGTAAGTAGCTCACGTTCTAGTTTAAACGTTCAACATGTAATATCTCATAAATGGTTCACCTGAGTGTGTTCCGACAAGACGACAGGTTTTGTTACTTTAGACGTGCTGATTCACAAGTTGTCTTTGAAAAATTACTGAGAACGTAGTGTTACAAAGTTTGACGCAAACACAGGCTGCCGACAGCCATTTCCAAAAATGAAGGGGGTGAGATTACCAACCGCGTTTTTCGAGGTCTAAGGTTTCCTTTATGCAAAACACCATTTACCGATTTGTTTGCTTAATCATAAGTGCTTTCTGATATTTTAAACTAAACTCATTTTAAAACTCAAATTTTGGGGGCGCATAGCTCTCTTAATAACTACTTTACTGGTTCAAGTTTTACAAACATTTCTCGTCTTATGTTTTCGTAAAGAATTGCCTGCCTAAGTTTGTCCCCATGTTTTAGAAACACGTGGTATATAGAATAATATGAACAGTAGCTATCATATTTAACATTTTTGCCTTTTTGTCCCAAAAATATCCTCGGTTTTTTTTTTTTACCTATATTGACGCGTAATAGTGTCTATAGATTTTCTTTAATTCCGGAGTTTCTCAAATCTTGAATTGTTTACGATTCTAACACACACAAATTAAATCAAAACTTTTGTAGAGTGCGCATCCGAAGTGCGCAGGTGCGACACCCCGGGTTACGATATAAGAATGTTTCTTTTTTCCTTCAATAAACACTACCAAAAACAATCTTGGACAGGATTTGAAATTATAACACTGTTTATGTACGTAAATACATTTGATATGTTTGTACACTTCCTACAATCTATTGTTAATGCAACCAGATTATATTCAAGTTAGTCGGAAGTTTTATTCGAAGAAATGAGACTACGTCAGCGTACACTGAGGATGTGGACATAACACATTGCGTGTTTACAGCAGTTTCGTGAAAACCTCTTCAAGATGATGTTAGGTTGGCAGTGATCAGTGTGAATTAATTCAAATGTACGCGGCAGTTACTGCGTTATGTTGCACNCTGAAGATGTGGACATAACACATTGCGTGTTTACAGCAGTTTCGTGAAAACCTCTTCAAGATGATGTTAGGTTGGCAGTGATCAGTGTGAATTAATTCAAATGTACGCGGCAGTTACTGCGTTATGTTGCACAGGAAAGAACATCGTGTGTGATACTGTCAACTCGGCGTTAATATTGTCTGAGTACCGGCCAGTTAATGAACGTTGTACGGTGTAAGTTGGAACAACATAGGGCAGTTAATGAACGTTGTACAGTGACAGTGTAAGTTGGAACAACATAGGGCAGTTAATGAACGCTGTACAGTGTAAGTTGGAACAACATAAGGCAGTTAATGAACGTTGTACGGTGTAAGTTGGAACAACATAAGGCAGTTAATGAACGTTGTACGGTGTAAGTTGGAACAACATAAGGCAGTTAATGAACGTTGTACGGTGTAAGTTGGAACAACATAAGGCAGTTAACGAACGTTGTACANTAACGAACGTTGTACAGTGCAATGTAGTGCACGGTGTAAGTTGGAACAATATAGGGCTAGGGGTAAGTGAGAATACATATACCAACAGAACTGACGCTAGTGTAATGTTCGACATTGATTACTCGTTTACAGATTGTGTTAAGTGTCTGTAGATTTGCACAGGCTTCGAAGGGGGCCGCGGTTGTCCAGCGGCTAGACCACTCTCCTTACACGAAGGCGAACCGGGTCCGATTACCAGATTTTCGTACGTGGGAATCGACCCGGGAATATGCAGCTAGTCAGCGGGGTTTTCTCCGGTATCTCACGTTTCCCCCCGCTCTTGCATTCCGGCGCTGCTCCTTACTCAGCTCGCCACACCGACTTCGAAGTGTCAGTGCGGTGAACTACTGTGCGGTTATTTCTGACGTAATGGGACTGTATGTAAGTGGAGCACAATAATATATTCTAAAGTAATGTGTTTGAGTACGAACATTTAGACACAAATACCTGGAAGTGTTTTTCAAGAGTGCTTGACGATAGAATGAAAAAAAAAAAAATTGTTGTTGGTAGCAATTTACACGGACATTGTAATTGCTCAAGGCACCCGCCATATCTTGTTAGACGCGGCCTGATGTGGGGCAAACGTTTTTGAAGTGGCGTGACGGTTTGATTTTGAAGACCTTCGGGCATTTCGCTTGATGTATTCCTGCGAAACGGTAGCCGGATTCAGAAATAAATTTCCCTCGTCACTTTACCGGGATCTGCAAGTAAACAGTGATTGTCGTGTACGCGTATAGCATTTCTAATCACAGTATTCCGTTATTATCATTTCAAATTCCTTACGTAAACGAATGTTCCATTATAGATGTGTGCAAGTCATTCTTTGTTTCGTAATGTTATTGTTACATGCATGCCTGAGGGGGCGTATCTGAGTACGTGAGGGATGGAGGTCTTAGAAATCAAATTGAGTTATTTTAGTTTTATTAATTTATTCCCACAGCTATTATTTACAGCATTAAATTATCTATCTCCGCTCTTGCTCTTTTTATTTCTTAGTGAGCCCAATATTTAATCTCTATTTCAACCCTAAATAACGCCATTCTCGATGTCGCTGTTTCGTCATAGTCAATTAACTCATACTCATCATTAACACGTGTTCAGTCTACCTGTTGCCGCCATTTGTAATGTCTTTCACTCACGCATCTACTCCAATAGTCCAGCCTGCCAGTCGCACTCTTCACTGCGCCATACTCGCAGTCTCTGATATTCCTCCCTCTGGTCACTTCTCTCGCCACTCGTCGTCTANCAGTTAATGAACGTTGTACGGTGTAAGTTGGAACAACATAAGGCAGTTAACGAACGTTGTACAGTGCAGTGTAGTGCACGGTGTAAGTTGGAACAGTATAGGGCTAGGGTAAGTGAGAATACATACACAAACAGAACTGACGCTCGTGTAATGTTCGACATTGATTACTCGTTTACAGATTGTGTTAAGTGCCTGTAGATTTGCACAGACTTCAAAGGGGACCGCGGTTGTCCAGCGGCTAGACCACTCTCCTTACACGAAGGCGAACCGGGTCCGACTACCAGATTTTCGTACGTGGGAATCGACCCGGGAATATGCAGCTAGTCGACGGGGTTTTCTCCGGTATCTCGCGTTTCCCCCCGCTCTTGCTTTCCGGCGCTGCTCCTTACTCATCTCGCCACACCGACTTCGAAGTGTCAGTGCGGTGAACTACTGTGCTTTTATTTGTGACGTAATGGGACCGTATATAAGTGGAACATAATAATATATTCTAAAGGAATGTGTTTGCGTATAAACATCACAAACACTTGGAAGTGTTTTTCAAGAGTGCTTGGCGATGGAATAAAAAAAAAAAAAAAAAAAATGTTGTTGGCCGATAACTTCTTCTGTCGATATAGACGTCACAAAATATTCTGTGACAACNTTGAAGTGGCGTGACGGTTTGATTTTGAAGACCTTCGGGCATTTCGCTTGATGTATTCCTGCGAAACGGTAGCCGTCTTCAGAAATAAAAATAAATTTTCCTCGTCACTTTACTGGGATTTGCAAGTAAACAGTGATTGTCGTGTACGCGTATAGTATTTTTAATCACAGTATTCCGGTACTTTCATTTCAAATCTTAGGTAAACGAATGTTCCATTATAGATGTGTGCAAGTCATTCTTTGTTTCGTAATGTTATTGTTACATGCATGCCTGAGGGGGCGTATCTGAGTACGTGAGGGATGGAGGTCTTAGAAATCAAATTGAGTTATTTTAGTTTTATTAATTAATTCCCACAGCTATTATTTACAGCATTAAATTATCTATCTCCGCTCTTGCTCTTTTTATTTAACAGTGAGCGCAACATTTAATCTCTATTTCAACCCTAAATAACGCCATTCTCGATGTCGCTGTTTCGTCATAGTCAATTAACTCATACTCATCATTAACACGTGTTCAGTCTACCTGTTGCCGCCATTTGTAATGTATTTCACTCACGCATCTAGTCCAATAGTCCAGCCTGCCAGCCGCACTCTTCACTGCGCCATACTCGCAGTCTCTGATATTCCTCCCTCTGGTCACTTCTCTCGCCACTCGTCGTCTANCGCACTCTTCACTGCGCCATACTCGCAGTCTCTGATATTCCTCCCTCTGGTCACTTCTCTCGCCACTCGTCGTCTATCGCTTGGAACTCAGCCACCCATCCATTCAACTACGGCAGCAAACCACTAGAAAATTCTTCAGAAAAATACTGAAACTCAATACAACCAAGGCCAGCAGCCCGCCGCAAGAAATATGATCGTGTTGGCTAGCTTATTGTAAGAGCTACGTGGCTCCTGTGTATCGCCGCTATCATATAACTGCCGTGTCCTTCATGTCCACTCGCTCGCGCCGAACAAAACAGCGAGCGTGTAACAATATGTATACACCAAAGAGACGTAGGTTAGCACATGCGCTCTATAAAACTTGTATTAAATGGATTGTAACTCCGGGTTTGCTTAGAGAAGTGGAAACTGAGAACATAGTACGGTCCATTTCGTATTATGGCGAGTCTTTTGGTCTCGGCGGTTCCACAAATGTAGCGTATGAAATTTGCAGATAAGGGGGCGAAACTTGATTCCGCGATTATCACAGTAGTTAATAAATGCTGAATAATGTGCAAGGTGATATTCTGCTGCGTGCGGGCCGTATGCCAGCGATTGGACAGTGGGCACTTTGAACATCATCTGACGCAAATCCCGCCCGCCCAGCAAAGTGTTGTGGACCGCTAGTTCGGCTCTTACACTCGTACATTACTGTTTAACTGGTACTGTGTCCCACACACGATCATGCGCTATGTCAATGGGCCTGCTGCGACCTAACGGTTGGCCATAACAAACTAATGACCCGTATTTTTTCCTCTCAGTTTTCACTTCTCTGCCCAACCCCGCTATTAACAATCCGCTAANTAACAAACTAATGACCCGTATTTTTTCCTCTCAGTTTTCACTTCTCTGCCCAACCCCGCTATTAACAATCCGCTAATTTTTTTTTTTTTTTGCAGGGTGTGCATTAAGACCCATTAACGTTTAATTAAATACCTTCTCACGCTCTAAATTTGAAACTGTTAGAATTTAGACAAATCAGTGAAAACCAGTGAAAATTGAGCGACTGATAACCGCTGCCAGATATAACTTATTAATATGGTGGCTGAATTTCACAGGTTTCTAACTCCCGCTCGATGTCGCGAATCCCAATGCTGCAAGTCACTTGTTCCCAGTTAATTTGCTCGATTCGCCAGTTGGCAGCGGCTTTATCAGCTGACATTCAGTGAACGTTACTTCGCAGATTCTCGCTGATTTCGGGCTGAGAGTGCACGTTTGACGGCGTACTTCCACGGCACAGACAATCAAAGGGGAAGACGAGTAACAGAGCTTTTCATTTTCCCAGCGTGAGATGCGAGCTGCTTGGCGGGAGGGAAACACGGCGTGTCTCTGGAGTGTAGGTCCATTGTTCGCCCGGCCACTGTCGTAATTGACGAGGCTCCCGGAGCCGTCTCTGTCTTGCACTACAAGGTTCACTGTCATTTGAACACGTGTAAAAATGCCGTGTAATTTCTGCACTGGGACAAATCGATGAATCGAAAATCCATTCGACTTGGTATCGCTCGAAATTTGAATCAGGCTCGTGTTTACCGATTTGCCAGTTGAAACTGCTACTTGCGCAGAATATTGAAGTTCCGAGAGTGTTTTCACTTCACGGGACTGTACCGCCGTTTGACATCATATAGTCACTTCAGTGCGATTGTGTTACAACTCAAAATAAGCGGTATTTTCAGGAGGAACAGTGTTGTATTAACAAAATGCCTTATTCCAATACACAGTCATGCTTGCATTATTTAAGTTGTACAGTTTTTATACGTAATAGAGATTTCTGTACTGCATATTGTACAGTAATTCATTAGAAATCCAGATTTTTTTGAGTATTAATACTGTTGTACTGAGATATCGATATGATTCTGTATTGTGTGCATAATACGAGAGGACTTTTGTTCAACAGTGAAGTACGGTAACTATTAAGACGACCTGTTATATAAGATATCGGAGTCTGTATTACATTATTAGCCGTGGTGCGATCATAACCACATCTACAGCTTTTTTTTTTGTGTAGGTAATATTTTTGTTTTGCGACAAAATAATTGTTAGGCATNTGTGTAGGTAATATTTTTGTTTTGCGACAAAATAATTGTTAGGCATAGGAAACTTTCGCGAATTCAAACGACAAGATAGACGTCCAACAGGTGTACACTAAAGTCATCTTTGTAATTGTATCACAGTTCATTAGACACGCCCTGGACGTCTCTGAGCCAATAGCAGACTTGCAAGGAAACAA
>NQII01003202.1:0-44430 GCA_002778355.1 Clitarchus hookeri
ACAATAAATTTATGAATCTGTTACGTAATGATATCATAGCCCAGGTACTGGGAAAAATTGCTTTGCTGTGTTTAAAATAAATGTATTAGAATGGCTACTCGATTTTTTTTTGTACGTGTGAATTATTAGCACTAAGGAAAGTTGCGGAAAATTTTTATTTTCTGAATTAATTATACTTTTAAAACTGGCATTACAGTTTCCAAGTAGTATGTTCGGTGCGTTGTTGTCCATATATTTAATTATTCTGATGATGAATACTGGCTTTTGTCTTCAGGAAGTATCACGTCGGGTTACGACTTAGTCTAGAGTCAAGTCTACGGCATTTCCACAGCAGGGTGCTTATTAATTTCGTGCCCCCGAAGACAGGATAGCGTTTTCATTACGGCTGAATTCGTTGTCCAGGATCGCCTCGTGAGGTAGGTAGGTAGGTCGGTAGGGCTTGAAGTCTCATCGACTGATAGGTTACTGGAGACGGAGCAAGTTTCTGAGAGAAGCAGTAACAGGGAAGAAATCAGCCATGGCCTCGGACGATGCCGCTGGTCAGTGGGTTTTCTTGGGGATCTCCAGTTTCCATCGCCCTTGTATTCCCGCACTGCCCCACTCTAACCTCATTTAACCCTCATCGGCTCTCAATACCTCGTTAAGAGCCGCCCAAATCTCTACACTCAATTCAACTTAACTAAGGAACAATCCCAGTATTCACCTGGAGTGATTTCGGGAAAGCATGGAAAACCGGAATCAGGATGGCAGGACCGGGATTCAAACCCAGGTCCTCCAGAATGCGACTCCAAAGGTTTACTAGTCTATTTCGTGTTGTGAAGCATGAAGTCGGAACGGAGTCGTGGCACTAGCGAAGTTTGGATAAGCCATCTTACTGCTGGAAACAACTGGCCAATTTCCGTTATAAGTTCGTGGTGTGCTGACAGTGAAGGTGTACATGTATGGGCGATTTCCAAGAATTGTCCGGGGCTGGAAGTGCAAGCGGCAAGAGTAGTCACCTCCGGTGGTCGCGCGATGCCCGGGCAGCACCAGGGCATAGAGACCTTCACGCCAGCCGCCATTAGCGCAAATAAAAATGTAGCAACAGAGAGTGGAAGCATTGCGACAAACCGCCTCCCTGAACAATTGTTGTGGAGGAAAAAAAACTACAGTCTGCACAATGGCCGGCAATTTGATGCGCAAGCAGCGACAACTCTTTCCTCGCCGTCACGAACAAAAAACGATCCTCTAAAAGGTCCCAGATTGAGGCACGTGAAGAAACTACGCGAGAAAGTTAAGCGAATGCATTTAAGGGTTACGTAACGCAGCATCTGGAGCCCGCGTCCGGCCGAACTGCCTCTGTGCGCGCTGTCAAGACGAGGTTGGCAGGTGTTCCAAATTGTGCGTGGTCGCAGTCGAGCCGAATACAATCAGCCACTTCCTTTCTCCAATTTTTAATGGCGGTGCGGATAGAGGCGACCCACCTCCCCCGAGGCCTTGAAAGCGATCGCGAAATGAAGGTAAATGTGGTGGTGAAATGAATACCCGCAGGACGTGGAAGTCCTGAAGGGAAACCAGCCCCACCTTACTTCTCTTGTCCACGGATTTCGTCTCGCGTAACGAAAAGAACACAACTCACTGCCTGTTCGCGGTAAAGAGCACTTCTAAATTCAACGCATGAGAAATGGCACTGCCTCTACGTGCCCACTTAGTGCCCACTGAGTGTACACACTGAGTGGCAAGCGCCGATTAAAGTTGGCAACGACGGAAGGAAAGTAATTCCACACTTTAACGTTGAATGTAAATTGTTAGGTTAACACTTACGAATACGGAAATTATTTATTTTGCTTATGTTTTTTAAAGCATATAAGTGTAATAATTAGCTAATTTGTATAATATTTACTTCTATAATAGTTTCGCAGTTTCATTTGAGCTGCGCATGAATAAAGCGTTGAAGTCCAAAGTAATGTTAATTTTACATATGGTGGAAGAATACACAATTTGCATACAAGTAGATATTAAGAACGGCTTTCAAAAGTGCTCAGTTTACCGTGAACAGCCTACATATATTTGTATGTATCAGGTTTTTACAAGTAATGATCCACTACAATCACAATGTGGTTTGCTTTATTTTATTTAACTTACTGCTTTTGACCAACTCCGCTTTATGCTGGCGGTTTTTAATCAGTACTGACCAGCACACCAAACCCTAAAAATACACACATATCGATATATTACAATTTGAATCCACAACTTGTACTTCTGACGGTAACTCCTTTATGTCAGCTATTTTTAGCAATGTTTCAAACATCGACATTATTGTATTCAGCTGTTCAGCATACGCACTGAAATATATTTTAGATCTACGACACGACTTCACAGAAAAAAGCTAAATGCGGAATATTAATTATAAACATTAAAACCCAGGAGTTTTTTAATAAATACAATATCAGAACTTCTATACATTTAAGAACTTTTAGGCTTTAATTTATTTAATGAGATATATATTTTTCATTTAATTATTTAGGGAGATCTCTCATATTCAACACCAGAAGAATAAAACAACACTGACGTGACACTGTTACTAAGCCACTACGTAATTAAAAAACATACTTATTAAATATTGCACATACTTGATACATACAATTGTTTTGGCAAAGCCAGCAAAAAGAATTTGTTTATTTAGATAACTATTTATATATGTTCAAAAATGTTATACTCATTAATTTAACATGGCTTCGGTTTAGTAACTGCAACGTTGGAAAATTGTAAATTACTAGAATATGTTAACAGTTCTGTAGACAATATCCTAGTCACATCACCGTTTTGTTAATTAAAAAACATCAAATGGAACGTGGCTACTTATTAAAGCAATTTTTTAAGAGAATTGAAGTGTTTAATATCAGTAAGACAATGTTACAATCAGAAGGCTTTCTACATATGGCAGCGAGTAAACAAGAAGGAACCACATTGCTGCCCTCCGCGACATTTGGTTGGTGCATCGGAAAGACTTGAGGGTTTGAGCCGTAACTTTGTGATGCTGAATTAGAGGACACAGTGAGAGGTCGAGGAGTGCAGGATAATGGATGCATGCGTTCTATATATGCGAAAGCGAATAAAAGAATGAAAATGTTTAATTTATAAGCATTAATGTGCGTATGAGTCATCATCAATGGACGATACTCGCTAAACAGAGTAGAATATATTCAGGAATGGAAACGTATCCACAAAAATTACTGAAACACTACTAATTATTCCCAAAGAATTTTGAATAATAATATACTTATTAACACGCATTTGAGTTCTTTTGAATGCCTTGCTTAAGATCTACACTGGTAAAAAATATTGGGATATGTACCTGACCATTTTAAGGAAATGTTCACTTACCTTGTATAGGAAACCTTTTTTTACACGTAAAGAAAAATTTCGCGCCCTGGAGTAAAACGTTAGTGAAATATCGCGTACATGTAGGGTCTGTGAGAACATTACTGTACTACGTGCGCAGAACGTCACTGCGCGTCTCCCGAACATAGTCGCTGCGTTTCGCAGGCAGGTTTGTAACGAAACAAGATGCTATGTTGGAAAGATTGTATGATTTATATTTGTTAAGGCAGTCGTAAAACTGAGTAAAATTAATTAATTTTAAGGTGGAAGGTGGTATAACAAAGAAAATATTTACAAACGGAAATTATTTTCTATCAATTTTGTATATTTTTGTTATATGTAAAATCATGCTTATAATAAACCCAATAGAATTGTCCATATGTCGATGAAGTAGAGACTTCACGGCAAACTGAGCACTTTTGAAAGCCATGCTTAAGATCTAATTGTATGCACGTTGTTTACTCTTCCACTTTATTTATATTTAGCAGTGCGATGGGTCTGGTCACGTTGCTCATGCGTAAGTAAAAATGTGAAATTATTAAAAAAGAAAATATTTCAGAAATTCGCTGATTTTCATACTTATATCCTTTAAAACAGGAAAAAGTAAATCATGTCAGTATTCGCAACCGTTAACCTAACACAGTTTGCAAACGCGTATACAAAAATTGCTGAACTATACTAGAGATTACTGTACATGAATGTAATTTTAAGAGACTTAATTCCTATGCATATAGTGCCTCCATTTGATCACGTAATAGTTTACCTGACTCGCATTAGAAAGGTCATGCGTCAGATTCCGATTGATTGCATAAAGGTAGTTTCACTCTTCCCCAATTTGGAAAAATACCTGTTCAGCTCCTTGATACCATCTCTGTTCATTAATTTCATGGCATTTATTGGACCAAAAGCTGTTGAATAACATTTATATAATTTAAATTAACTAAAATAATGACTAATTTTAATGATTCGTCTCTAAAACATGCTATTGCCATTTAATGGAGAATACCACAAAAATTAGCTGTCGCTCACTTAGATCTGCCATCGACTCAGTTATTATTCCTTCTTAAATTTACCTATATATTCTTAATTCTCATAATTAATCATATTGCTTTGCTCTTCTCTTTTTTGGGGTCTGGCCACAATAGATCCCAAGAAAAATCATTTCTATAGCTATAAGATAATGCAGCTGGTGTCAGGACCTTATTTTTAGTTTGCAGTACTATATATTTATGGGATTGTTCTTTTGATAGCCCATCGGCGAATCAAGTTGCGAATATAAAGACACGCCATAATATTTTATTTCCTTTCCTACAAGTTGTGTTTTCAATTATCTTACAAAAGAAAAGTCGTTACAAGAACGTCGTATGTCAGCAGCTTTGACGCCGTCCTGAAATTTCAGGGTCACTCAAGGCACGCCGCATGAACATTCCACCCTGACTTTCCCCGATTGTATCTCCCGGAATTACAATGGCGGGAGCCTTACAAGACAATGTTTCTATGCAGGCTGTCCTTGGTTTAAAAAAAAAATAAACAAAGAGAAAGAATTATAACTGCATTGTAGACTGCTGCGGGAAACGGCTACGAAGCACATCCAGGGTCTACATAAACACAACTATCGACATAGCTGTCACTGTGTCACCACTGCGACGCAGTGACTATTTCCGAATTAAGCGAAACTATATATGAAACCTATAAAACCAGAAGTTACCCATGCAGGATGCCACTGGATCACTGTGACAAACTTATAGGGATGATAGGCAATGTAATGACGAACAACTTTTGTTAGAGAATGGAAGTCCGGAGACCACCACCCCTACAGTACTACATGAAATGCTACTGTTTCCTGGGAGGTAGGCAGCTGGTAGCTGTTGTATGGAATGTTAACTGCCAACCTGCCATGCGTTATAGCGTGCCACACACGACGCCTAGCATCCCACCGGGGAGTCTCCGGCCATCCATTATCTAACAAAGCTTGTTCCTCATTACATTACCTTTTACCCCTAGAAGTTTGTCACAATTATGCTGTGACTTTCTGTATAACTTATGCGCTTACTTTCCTATGAGTGGTCGGCTCTCGAGACCCGATGCTCGCCACTACACTCCATTCCTCTACACGGAAGCGATTAGTTTTGATGAAGTTCTTAAAAGTTCAGATTGTAAGTGGGCATTGATTTATTGTTGGCAGATACATCATTAGAGATGGAACGAAAAACAGAAGCATACTAGTGAGGTAATTACAAACACTCTGGTGCTTTAACTGGGACTCGAATCCAGAACCCTTCGTTTCTTAAGCTGGCATGCAACCAATTGCAACACGGGGGTCCGATTAGCATCAACTTCGGCTGTAACCTGTCTAATATTTTGGTAGACAGCGTTTACTAACCTGAAATATTTTCACGACAGTCATTTTGAAAATGCATTATGCGAATCACTTAAATCATGTAAGTTTTGCATGCTCTGCTGTAGTACTACTTGTGTGCAAAATTTGGCGGGAATCGGTAAATTGGTCCCCGAGATATGGCATAAAAGCTCAATTTTGTCGGGTGATCTATCTTAACAGAAGGAGGATAAAAGAGTTATGTATTAGCGTAGTCGATGTTTGTCATAGATAATGCCAGAACATAAAATTCGTCTGAATTTATTTGGGACATACTGCATAATAACCTCAAACATTTACTCAACTTTTATGTTGAAAATATGCGACAACCCCTTTAAGTCAGACAAAAGTGTAACTTGTCGCCTGAATTTGGTAGTGATCGGTTTTTTGTTTCTTGTAATATGACATAAAAACTTTTATTCTTTTCATGTTGCTCTATCTCACAAAATATTGAAGAAAATAGACCCTGTTTAGACTTTAATTTTTGTTATATATACTGCGAGAATACCAAATTAAGTTGAAGTTTGTTCAATGCTTTCGTAGATATAGTGTACTAATCTAAGGTGTTTATATGGCCACCATTTTGAAAATAAGTTTCTTACCCACTTAAAACCTATTAGTTTACATGGTCTGCCATTAATATACTCATTAAAGAAAATTGTCCACCTTGAACGAATTGAACGAGTACAACGAGGGGTTGTCACACAGTATCGTCATAGCCCAACATGTGATCCATTTGCGTTTAATGTGGTTTGCTTGCGCTGATGTGCCTTTAGGGGGCATAAATGTACCCTCCATCATTCAAGACACCGAATAAGCCCTTAGTAGCAGTGTGGACCACAGAGCCAAGTTCAGTGAACATGCAGCATGTTCTGACGAAGCATTCGATAAGCCTTTGCCCAGCTGGATGAGTTGGAGACACAAATCGTACGATATACAATACATGAATTAATATAAATAACGTTATTATCGTCTTTAAAAAAATGTACATAACTCTCTTTCGAGGCACAGAAGCGAGGGAGCTATAAGGGTGAGGAATTTGAATAGACAAAATGACACTGGTGCACTACAATTTAAGATTGACTGTGCTACACACCAAACGTAAGTAAAGACTCTTCATTACGATTTGCTTCACCTGTCTGACTTGGCTCTCAAGATCTCGATGTTAAGCACCGCCCAAATCTCTCCAATCTCTTAAATGTCTCACAATAACGTTAACCCCCCCCCCCTTTTCGGAACTCGTTTGTAGCTTTGTGTACCCTTAATTTTATGGTACAAAACAGTGAACTCAATTACAAACATTCTCATATTCAAGCTTAACGTTTCCCAGTGGAGGTCATATCTAATTACATACAGACAAAACTGAGCTGAATATCTCTACGACCTTGAAGTAACGTAAAATGAGTTGTGATCAACCAGTTCAATCAGACCGCTATGTTCATATGTTTAGACGTGGAATTTTCCACTCATTTTACCTGAGTATAAATACAAATAAATCACTACATAGTATAAAAGGAAGTCCCCGGCGCGCGTCTGTCTGTATGACTGCACTAATCTCAAGAACCACTGAACGGATTTGGATGCGGTTCTTACTATTATGATCTGCATTTATCGAGGAAGATGTGTGTATTGAAAATTGCCCTAGCGCTTATAGCAGCTGAGCATTAATGGTATTAGTTAATCAAGCCAGGAAGAAAGTTTGCCGCTAGCGCGTTCTCATGGAATACGCTGCCTAATCCTTTAGAGATATAACCAAATCATGTAGGAAAGAATTGTTTAAAATTAAATGATCTACAAAAAGTCAGCGGCAGCATATATCTATCCTTAATAGATAAGTTATAATAAGAGCATTTACAATTTAAATTACGCAATAAAAACAAACCTAAAATAAACTGTCTTTTCTAACCATAAAGAACTTAATCTTTATCAAAATTAATGAATTCATAATTAAATATTTTTAATGTAGATAATAAATGTCCTTTACAACATTCAATTATCGCCAATATTTTAAAAGTTATGAAAAGTTTTGTGAAAAAGTAATTTCTAAAATCGAGACGCGCGCACGGACCTATAAGCGGGCGGGGGTGGGGCCGCGGGGCGTGGCTGATGACGTCAATACATCATTAAAAAGATCGTATCTTTGGCCCAACGTAACAAAACCAGCACTCAAAACAAACATGAGAGTACTTATATCTTCAGAAGATAACAGCATGTTTGCCGACATGCTACTGAAAGTCGGAAATGGAGAACTTCCAATGGACTGTGGAAAAATTTTTCTCAATAGTGACATACGTGTTTTAGTCGCTGACCACCAACAACTGATAGATAACGTATACTCTGAAATACACGACCTTTCAACTAAGACACTATCGTGGTTCAAAGAAAGAGCGATATTATCGCCTACTAATGAACAAGTCGATCAAATTAATTCATTAGTGCTCGCAAAATTCAATCTACAAACACAAGTTTATTATTCAATATATACAGTACTCGACAGTGAAGAAACTGTGCACTATCTAACAGAATTTCTTAATTCATTGAATTCATCTGGCATGCCACCACACAAACTGATTTTAAAAATTGGAGCTCCCAAAATTTTATTACGAAATATAAATCCACAGAAATTATGCAACGGGACCCGATTACAAATAAAAAGTTTAAAAAGTTATCTCATTGAAGGTAATATTCTAACTGGCTGCGGTACTGGAGAAACTGTTTTAATACCTAGAATACCAATAATTCCCTCGGATTTGCCTTTCAATTTTATAAGAGTTCAATTTCTAATAAGAGTTTGCTTTGGTATGACAATAAATAAGGCACAGGGTCAAACCCTTAATGTGGCTGGAGCGGATTTGAGTGGAGCATGTTTTTCACACGGACAACTTATACGTAGTCCTTTCGCGTGTCACGTCAAACAGAAATATTTTTGTGCTGGCGGTCGGAGGCAAATCGATTAAGGTTGTATACAAATAAATTTTCTAAACCGCTACCATATAATATTGTTATATTATATATTAGAGATGTATGAATGTGGATAAAGCGAAGGAGGTAGATATGTCAAGATCGTGGTAAATTGAGGTCCATAATCTCTGCCTACCCCTCTGAGAGACAGGTGTGACGTGTATGTATGTTATATATGATAGAGTTTACTAATTTACTATCATATCATATAATATTGTAATTGTCTTTTCTTAATTTATTTATTAGTGAATGGCTGTAAAAAACTAAATTGTACCCGGGTGAAGCCGGGCTGGGTCGATAGTGTTATATATATAGATAGATAGATAGATATTATAGATAAATAATAAAATTGTAAATCACATTACACCAACAANATGTTATATATGATAGAGTTTACTAATTTACTATCATATCATATAATATTGTAATTGTCTTTTCTTAATTTATTTATTAGTGAATGGCTGTAAAAAACTAAATTGTACCCGGGTGAAGCCGGGCTGGGTAGATAGTGTTATATATATAGATAGATAGATAGATATTATAGATAAATAATAAAATTGTAAATCACATTACACCAACAATACACATTCAAAAATAAAGCAAATAAGAAAACCTTAATTTTTTCAACCAAAACTAGTATTCTGTTTTTGAGGTACTGTAAAGTGTGACGTAGAAACTGAAATGTTGTGGTATCTGTCAGAGCACCAGCGTCCCAGATTTCAACAACTTGCTATGAAATATAATCACATAAATCAAGAATCATTTTAAAAACGGGTAATTCATGAAAGAACGGAATGAAAATAGTCGCAGAACTCTACACATTAATGTTGAAACGGTCAAATTTGATCGAGATCAGTGAAATAAAACTGAAAAACAGACTGTAGAAATTGAAAAATTATACAGCGTTTCAGTGACTAGATCTCGCTGATCTGACTGAGATTCTCACAGCGATTTACTCAGCCGCTGGTACTGATTATAGGTCATTCACGGTTGTTTCTCAGTTTTCTGAAGCCCTGCTCAAGTTTTACTTTTGGTTACCGATTACGTATCCTTCCACTAAAAACATAAACACTTCCATGCGACTAATACGTTTTAACTGTCAAAGAGTTCTGTCATATTTCAAATACTATTTCGTCCGAATTTTCACAATTATAACATGAAAATAAAGAATTATTTTAATTTTATTTTAGACATAATAATTTATAGCTCTATAAATTTGTAAATACAAAGTAAATATTAAATAATTGTATACATAATTATGTATATGTAAATATGGGATTATAAGATTATTTTAATTTTCGATATTTATATATTAATATGCCCAAAAGCATATTAAAAAACATACTATGTAAGTATCAGCATGTTTTCTTCTGAGGCGGACGAGTTTCTGGGTTTTTCTCAGAGGGCTCCATTTTTTTTAAATATATTTTTATAGTGGAAGGTTTTTTGTTGGCACAAGCTAGGCTCATTGCTGTAAAAAGAACCGCTTTTATATAAAAAAAAATTACGGTTGACCTTCTGACATCGTGAGGTAAACATCGATTTGGAAGTGCTCCTTTGTCATACCACGAAGATGAAATGCAAATACTAAGGCCTGCCTTTGACCTCAACGATCATGGAGTCGAGACCTGCATCATCGCTAACTGGTTGTCGCCAGTGCCGATTCTGCGATCGAGTTTTCACCTGTCGTCAAAATGCTCGTCGGCGTATGAGAACGGCCTGTACGAAGAGCAGTTTTCGTGCGATGAAGAATTACGACATTGGTCCAATACAGTTTGTGCAAGGCGATACATTGAAAGAATATACCGAGATCTGCAAGAATTCGTCTACTGGGATTCAGCAAGTGTTGACGGCAATACCTCTTTCTGCATCGATGGGTACTGATTTGACAGGCGATTATGTTAAGACAGTTAATGCTAAAGATGGAATGAGCGCAGTAGAGTCGGTTTGTGTGGAATGCACACTGGCAAGACTTTCGCGTGAAGTCGACGAACTTCAAAATTAACTGTAGTCGGCTCTAAATACTGATAAGCATACAACTCCTGCTACAAAAGAAAGCAAATTCAATAAAGGATACTATTCAGGAGGTGAAGATGACCATGAAGAGAATATTGATGAAAATGAATATGAAGACAATGGTAGTGCTGAAGACGATGATTATGATTTTCTCGATACATTGACACACCCCTCCAATACATTTGCTGCAACAAGTGATATGAAGAAGGCAGAAGACGCAGAGAACACTGGCTACCTTTTCCCGAAGACCGAATGAACTTGTTGACAGACTCAGATATTTGATTGACCTTCAAAAACATGGAGATCTCACTCACATTAACCATATATCTTCAATCATTAGTAAACTGAAGGATCGGGGATATATATCATCATGTGATGTACTGCTTTCTTCTGAAATTGTGATTGCAAAACAATAATAAGTTATTATTTTAAAATAATTGCTTTCCTTCATATTAGTGTGTCGTATCCTTTTCTTCCTCACAACTTTAAAGTGGTGCTATGAGCATTCGACTATTAACGGTAAGATCTCCATATAAAATTATGTTAAAAACTTTTGTATAAAATGCATAGATAGTTGACTACATACAAAACATTAATTCTGTCGACATGTACACATTTGGAGACAGTTGACGAACGAATGTAAATTCTATACACATGAGTGGGGGCAAACCGAAGGATTGATCGAAGGATTGGGATTGATCGAAATATTGGCATTGATTGAAGGATTGGGATTGATCGAATAATTTGGGATGGATCGAAGGATTGGGATTGATCGAAGGATTGGGATTGATCGAAGGTTTGGGATTGATCGAAGGATTGACATGGATTGCGAAGCGGGTTGTGGAGCACATTGCTTTTGGATTGGTGTGTATATTTTTGTGGATTGGTATGTGGATTGGTGTGGATTGGTGTGTGAATTTGAGTGGATTGGCATGGATTGCTGATTATGGTGCTAATTGTGGTACTGATTGCAGTGCTGATTGATGGAAAGATTGCGATATTGATGAAAATATAATGGAAAAAAAAGTCTCTAGTTAATTATTAATTTTTTTAATATTTTTGACAATTTTTTGGATTTTACAAAAGTTTGTAGAATTTATTTTTGGGTGCAAGGTTATCCAAGGTCATAGGCACGGGGTCAAGGTCACAAATGGGAGGTCAAGGTAAAGGTCATCTAGATCTAACATGTTGGTCGGAGTCATGAGTGCCACTTAGGTGTTGAAAATGTAAACAAATGACAGACGAAAAAATCCAAGATGGCAAAATGAGTATGGGTGGGGGTGGTAGAGGCCTGTCGAATAACTAACCAATAAGAAACATTGGTAGGGGAGGGAATGTTAAGACAATGTGAATGATTGGAGTAGGGCCATTCGTCTGCTCGACATGGAGCTGACGAAGTTAACCTGCGGAAATGTAAATTTTTTAAATAGAGTTTTTTACATTATTTTTAAATAGTTTTTTGCATTTTTATAAAAAAAATTAAATAATTGTCGTTAGATTTTTTAAATACTTTTTTGAGAATTTAGAAAAAAAATTTGGGTTCAAGGTAAAGTAAGGTCACGGGGTCAAGGTCACCTGGATCCAATATAGCGGACAAGATGACTGACAGAACCAAGATGACTGATGGTTAGGTTTGATTCCGGACCCTGGACTCTGTGTACCGATTTGGCATATCCTGTGCCTATAAAACCAATATGACCGCCACTGCTCTGCCCTCGGAAATGATCCCCCCAAATCCTTCCTATGGATCGAAAAGTGCCTTTCGGGGGATCGTTTTTGCAACTGGGGGAATAGGTGCTTATTTGAGGGGGAAAAAACGTAAATTTTGAGGAAAAATGGGAAATTTTGAAGGAAAAGGAAACTTTTGGGGGGAAAAGGGAAATTCCAAGATGTAGGTGGCTGGCTCCGGCTCACATGCCTTACTCACCTCTACTTAAGTTGGCCAAATCATTCTACTACATACGTTGGATTATTTCTTTAAAAGGACTGCTTCAGTTGGAATACATATTAAAATGAAGAAACAACTAGTCCAACGAAAACACACAGTAAATTGAAGCACGCAACTCGTGTCGCTGATATTTTGTACGTAGTAGCGACAAACTTAGAAAATAATGGTGAACATGCACACAAAAGGCTCATATTTCTATGCATTGGTACTTACTTTTTGCCAGGTTTATTTCATTATTTATTAAAATTTATCTAGCTATGCTTAGTATTTTGTTGTAATTGTGGCAAACATGCAAATCACAGAAACGTAAGCACGTTACACAATTGCGTTTGAAGCACCTAGGGCAAAGTTACGTTGTGATATATAAACAGACGTGACTTTAAAAAAAAATTAATTTCGTCATAACATTTTACGGTTAAATCGTATAAATTTCGCACGTCCAATAATAGCAATCACATACACACTGATCCAAGGTAACGTAAATACAATAATACTCTTTCACACACAATGGTCACGACGCACGTTACAGTATCTTTATTCCTGCCGTGGAGAAACAGATTTATCACAACATCGTAACTTGCCTTGGTAGGTTTAAAAATCATGACGTACAAACTTGATGTGGTACGTTTCAGTATTTTTCACAAGAAGAGAAATTAACGCTTCGTTCAGACTTTTTGCATGAGCAACACGCCATGTCATGTCGCCAGTCACCACTTCTGCCAATTTTTGATTTGTAACCGTCCCGCCATCACATCTAAATATATTGTAAAAAGTATTAAAACAATGAAATCTCGTTTCAGTTGTAAATTATAAATTTAAAAATGATAATTTTTGCTCTAATAAGTGTTAAATATGTTAAAATTGAAAACGTGTATAATTTTTTTGCTGCTACTAGCAGTGCAAAACTTCCCGAGAGAGAGAAAGAGAGAGAGAGAGAGAGAGAGAGATTGAGAGCGACAAGCTCCGCACCGCCTATTCGTTTCTTCCTCGGACGAAAAAAAAAAAAGCCATGTCCTTAGGGCCTGCGCACCGTAATTTGCTCTGATATTTTTAACTGTAACAATGAAATATGTTTCCTTCAGTGCTACCTGAAAATATAAATATATCAAGAGGCAACGTTTAATTTACAAATAACATACCAAAAAACTAGGTTAAATCAATATTTTATCTGTGAATTATTTCCTACTAGCCGTTGCCAACACACCGCTGCTCTCATAGTTTTTAATTCGTTTTTAATACGAAATAAATATTACAAGTTATAGAAGATACTAAGTTAAAGTTTCATTTGATCAAGAATACAATACTTTAAAGTGAATCACAGTGTTATAAATTTCTGATATACAAGTTATTTAAAACACAGATTGACATGTTACTCATTGGGTGATTTTTCAAAGATTCGTTTCAAGACATCCGAAGGAACCGTGAATGGACTATACCATTGCCTTCTACTCTCGATCCTAGAAGAACAAGTGACTATAATAACATAAAAATATCTAGCCCTTAATGACTGATTTAGTTGAGCAAAGCGTGGTTGCACTATGAACGCATCACGCCACACACTCGATTGCATATGTAATATATTCAAAACGAATTATGACGTAGGAAAAAATAACCACAAAATCTTTTTCCCTCTGTTAAAAATATTTAACTAATAAAAAATAAACATCTGTAAAATTAAATGAATAATGCGCGATTGGCATAATTATTTTTGCTAGCAAGAAGGCAAAATAAAAAATGGCAGGTTTGTCCTGGTTGACATTTCATTCTTCGGATATGTTATTAGTCAAATTAAATAATAATGTTTGCGTGGTGCCATGGAGCGAGAGTCCGTTACTTCGGCTAAGAAAAATAGTCATCCTGGCAATAAGAACCCATCTATGTTCTTCGGCACTATGCCTCGCAGCCAGATGAGTCGAGAGGTCCTCCTTGATACTATCATGATGCTGTTTCCAATTATATACTGTGCATAAACTTCGAGAGGCATTCTTGTGACCTTCCCTACATCCAATAAACTGAAAACTTTAGAAAAGTTCCCCATGTGTAACAGCAAATTATGTAGCAATAAGACCGGTACAAATCTTTCTCCTTTTTTTTATATAATATTATAGTTCGGACATTTTTCAGTAATGATGTAATTTACTACAGAAAATAACCAGAAAGATCTATATGGAGAATAAATGGGTAATCGTAAAAATAGTAATTCTTGCTCGTCGTACAAATACACTGCAAAATAATTAAGTTCACGACCACGAGGAATATATATTTATAAGACTGTTATGTACTTCGGAATGCTTTCGAAATGTGTTTTTGCTAATAAAAAGAAGAAAGCAGATGCCTAAGGTAATTTTCATGCTGAATCGTTATTTCAGTATGACTGCATTCCAATAGATACGTGTACACCCAAGACACGCATAGAAACTATAAAATACTACCGCCACTACTACCACTACCACTGCACTACTAGGCTGCTACTACTTTAAGTATTTTCTAAATTGAATCTTTATTAACTTGTTAGTGTTGCCACACGCCACGACACAAGCTCCAAACAGAATGATTTCGTCGACGTCGACATTCAAACAACCTTATTTACAGTAAAGAAATTGCTGTTGGAGAGGCAGAACGTCTGTTTTCAAGAGATATGCTGATACTTCCTACTGCTCAGCCTGAGAATATTAGTTGTGTAATGGCGATTTGAATATTTGTTTACATTAACTGAATATGAAACACAAAAATTCTTCTTGAAAGTATACATCTTAATGTGGGAAGGTGGTGGAGGTGGAGGAGGAGAAGGCAACGTCTCTCGACGCCAGCGCCAGTGGAGGGCCGAGGCGTCAGACGGAATATGAAGTGAAAATACCGCACGGGACGAATACGGTAGATTTAGCTGTTCGGTGATGGCGCGTAAAGTGTTGCCACTTGCTCAACAAGGCATGGTGATCTTGGTGAACTAGGAGTTGCAGAATAACTGAAACCGTAGAAGTATCGAGGCCTCATGGCACAATGAGTCATGACGAGACGCAATGGCAATGTGTAGCAAGGCTAGACTTCGCTCCTGTACGTATACATCAGAACAATTCCTGAGTTAGTTAGCATATGCCTTTTATACGAATTCATCTACCTGTCTAAACGTGTATCAGGTTATTGGTCACTGTGCTGTTAAGTTTTGTTATTGGCTGGAGAGTCCTTCTGGGCGTGCCGTACAAATTTTGATCCAATTACTAGATTTAGTCTTGGACGTCAGTTTGCTGCCAGAAAATATTACCAACGGCCATTACGCGTTGATAAACTCGATGGTCTCCCGATCGCCGCAGTTAAACAACGTCAGACATGGTTAGTACTTGGATCTAGGACCGCCATGTGCCGTTGGAATACAAACACCCAGTCAGCCACGAAGACATCGAACTTATAAGGCATGGAGGTGAGGATCTCGAGCTGGGAACACCGTCCAACCCCAAATGTAACGTTAAGATTAATTTACTTTTGCTGCCAGAAAATAACGCCAATTTTGCATGTCCCTAGTCATGACATTTTAACTCCAAGTAGCACCAGACGATAACACGCTCTTCACTATAAAACACAGTCTCTTAACATCTGCACCAGTTCAGTGGAATTGTACTGCAAATCAGTGGAAATTTATGTCACTGAAAGTCTGCAAATCTTACTAATGTGATCAGCAGAGTTAGTAGTGATTTCCTTTGTTCGACGCAATTTTGCTTTCCAGTGAATTCCTATGACTCCACAGCCGACATCCACAAAATAAATTAATTTTCAATTGCTATCATTTCAGTGGTTAAATTCACTGACTAAGGCTAGGGTGTTCAGCTGACGAGACAGTGGATTATGTAATATTTTAAGGAAACACCTGTGTATGTAACACCACAAGCCCTTGTTGGTCCTGTATTACAAAAAAAAAAAAAACTTCAGAAAACATCGTCATATATAATAAGTATATTTATGAAAAGCTGTTTATGATTGTATTGTTTGTGTACAAAACCGAATCGTAAAGTAACACGAAGGTATCGTTATTCTTATTTTAATGAAATGCGGTGTCGTAGATATCATGGTAGTTAAAATCATCGGAGAAATGGAGTTTCCCCTAATGAGCGCCTTCAAGACTGAGCCACTTCTAAAACTAGCCAAGACGTAAAAAATAACTGAAAATAAGAAGAAACAGCGTGGGTAAGAGACAAACGAATAATTACTAGAATACTTCAGTGAATCATTTAATAGTAATGAGATTGTATATACTACGAATGGGCCACAACTTCAAAAAGCTGGAGTAGTAAGGAAATCAGCAACTGGATAATAGGCAACATGAGCATTTTTGCTGACACTTGGTTTTGAATCATTTATGTCTTAGAATTGTATTTACAAAGTATCACGATTTAAAAATTAGTTTTGAAAAATTTATGATTGAATACAAGTTTTACGTTTGAAACGCCCGCCAAAACGCGCCTGTTGTGCCTTCTCACTCCGTGACGTCACAAGTTAGATACAACCTCGGCCGCCGCGTTTATTTACTGCAGCGGTGATACGTATTTAGTTAAATGGAAACTTATTGAAGTAATGGAAATAGAAAATAAAGAGTCAAATATACCAAAATCATCGTAATGGTTTATTGTACCGCAGTGTACTAGTACATCTCGCAAAACACCTGATCAAATATTTGTTAGTTACAAAAAACCAAACAAACAGTAAGACGTGGTTTAATGCAGTTAGGCGAGACATTGAAGATGTTTAACCAAAATCAGTTTTTTTGTTTGTGAAGACCATTTTGACGTACATAATTATATTTAAGGTGTTTATATTTCCCCTATGTAGGTAGTTTTAACACTGTGCTTATTAATGTCTACTATTAACATCTGACCTAACCTACATTACAGTACTATGGTATTGTTTAATACACACCACTACGCGTTTAGCAATTTGTATGTGATGTAGACGCGAGCATAAATAAATATGTTAACGTATTTCATGAAGGTATATAAATGTGTTTACAAAAAAATTAGCCACGTAATGTAAATTTTACATTTTGTATGTTTATACATTCCAAGTTAGGCATAAGAGACAAAATTTTGTAGAGATATTTTTTTATTAATTTAATATATCTTCTAACATTCGTTTCAAGAGCACAGGTATCATATTTAGGCTCTATTCACATTGTATGCCTAAATAATAACATCTCGCGATGTTAAGCCATGCAAATCAAACATTACACTAGTTGGATGGGGCTCAGAGTCCCTCGCAAAAAATTTGGTTTATATTATACGGTATTTTTCAAACATAGCAATTTATATTAAATTTAAATTGTTTTGATTTGTTTCTAGTTAACTTTCATAAGACTAATAATTTAAATTTTCCCTTTTCCCATAAATACGCATAAAGAAAACAGCTTTTGAGGAACAAAACAAAACAAATTCATCAAGCATTTATTACAGATTTGCTTCGCTGTATTTAATCTCATCGCAGGTATTAAGTGTTTCTCAAACTACCATATGTATATTTTCAGCGTATGTGTACAGTTCTTACATTTTAAAAAGAAAGTGCAGACACAAGCTATCGTGAAGTCAGAATCATAAAAGGTATGTTGGTACACAACACATAAGAAACAATAAGATAAGATCAGTTATTTTTTAAATAATTTTTTTTTATTTCTAAACAGTATATTTGAGTCCTCAAATATAGTGTTAAGAAACGAGGTGGAACGCGGAAATACAGGTGGCGTGGCGTTTTGCCCGCCACCAGCCCGCAGCTGCTCGAGAAGTCGTGTGGTGCCGGGTAGAGACTAGCGTGTTAGCTTTAGGCCTACTGTGACCATACTGCTCGTTACCTGACATTTATAAAGCAAAAAAAGTGTATTATGAATACTGAAACGTGGTATGGAATCCGGAAATACTTGTAACCTTCTTTCTCAACATTACGTTTTATTTCTAAATAAAGTAGTTAAATTTATCACAGACGTCAAGCATGGCGCGCGACAACACAGTACGCTCACTGCAGTCGCCTTCATTACAGTTTTGTTATTCTTGTGAATGTAATACCTATTCCATATTTTAATTTCCAACTTTGAATCTTAGCAATCGTAAACAGAAACACAGATGATGATGATAATAATAATAATAATACGCACCTCAATAAAACGTACAAACACATAAGTTTTAACATATGATGTAGGCCTATTGTCGCTTTGAAGATTACTACTGTGCGATATGAGACACGTTCTTACCTTTATAATTTTACACTTCTTATTTCAGGTTCCACAACGCAATGGGAATTGAAGTAATCAAGTAGCATATCGTTATCTACTCGTGGCAGCGTGTCCGACTGCGCTTTCACAAAGTTGCCTTCCATTTTAGTGCTGCGTGTTTGCAACGTGCCGGGGCCGCCCGCCGGCGTATGACTAGTGACGTCAAACCAATGAGAGAGCGTTCCGCATTAACGTGACAGGGGCCGCGAAAGTTACGGTTTTAATACTAATATAACTTAGTCAAAACAGATTGTTATGCAACTAACAGCGCATTTTTATTTTCATACGCATATGCAAATGTGTTCGTGTAATTTTAAACCATATTTGCGAAATTTGCATGTTGCCTATTAGAAGAATTCTCATGCCTCTCCAATTTTCACGACGCAAATTTTTTTAAAAATTTAATTAAGTATTTCTATAATTTCCTCTTTGTTAATAAGACACCATATTTTAAATTGGCTGATGTTATAATATTCCATGGGTCTATGTGCATCCTTTATAACATGCCGAGGATGACTAGCAAATAATTCTAACACTTATTCCATTTCTTCCTCTTCTACGCGATGAAGTCAATTACTTCCATACCTGAAACCATTTAGCTACGTTCGGTATGAAAAGTCGACTATGGATGTCAAGGTCTTCCTTTTCGGTGACTTCGAGCAGAAAGTCTCGTCGGAAGTTTACTTACGTAAAATTCCGTTTATGAAATATAAAAGTTATAATTTGCTTGTGTCAAAGTCGACTTTGGTCCAAACTCATGTTCATGAATAAACACTTAGATAATTAGGTAGTGTATTTACCCTGCCTTATAATAAAATGTCTTGAAGAACGTATGCATATGATTGCAGTAGTGTGGACATATAGCATTTATCTAATGAATAGCGCGAGAAGAAATTCACAAAATTTGTGGCAAAAAATTTAAACGAGTGGTGACGTATGGCTGTGTAACATCCGGTCTGCTGGTGGTGAACTGTGTAACAACATTTGATTACTTTCTCAAATGAGCTGTTTAACTGGTCAGTTATACGAGCGCTTGGGTGGTCGGACGAGCTAAATGGACGACTTCCTGGGTAGAACAGGAAGGAAAGTTTCGTGTGTGGGATCTCACAATCTGCTTGAATAAGAGAGGGATACTACCATTAAAGGACTTCCCAGGCAAACCGAAGTCTGCTTATTTTCTAACTACAGTGGTAAGAGTTTTCAAAGCCTTTTTGTTATTTGTTGTTAACAATTGGAAACATACGACAGTGAGTACTGAGAGCTTAATCTCCCATTTCAGAAACTTAGTAAAGGAGAGTGTTTGTCTGAGCTTAACTCTCGAGCATGTCGGTTTCTTCTACTGCATTGCCAGCTAAACCGTCCAGGTAGTATTTTGGATTTATATTGAAAATATATAGTGACGAGTACTACGTTTTCACTATACCTGGTTCATTAATTTTGCTGGCCGAGGACAGATTGGTTTGCTATACTATATACATTTCTTGCCACTCTTTCCGACATACCTATCTTATTAAACCATTTGACGGTTGTAATAAAGGCTGCTACCAGCATACACAGATTAGTGAAAATTGGTTCTATAATTTCGTAGATGAAGCATAGTAATCAAACGTGTCCATTTAACAAACAGTGCCCGACACACTTAATACATATTAGTTCACAGGAAGCACCGTAATATTCCTTGTTTGCCAAGTTTGGTAGGAATCGATTCATTTTTTGTAGAAATATTACATAACAATTTACTTTTCATGTGGCGCTATCATACGAAATGGTGGACAACACAAGCAATGCATTAGCATATTTGATGCATGTAGTTCATACTTTCAGCATTCCAAGTTAGGTAGAAATCGGTTAACTGGTATGGTATGTACCGACACCAAATTAGCATCAAATATTTGTTTGATCACCATGGTGAAAAAAGATTCTTGTCCATTTAAACAGCAAATGTTAACATGGGATACCATATTATTAGTTACATGACAGCATACAAAGTTCGATTGAAATTTGTTACATAGTTTCGTAGTTATAGTATAGTAATAAAAATGTTTATATGGCCGCCATTTTGAAAACAAGTTTCTGACCTAGTTAAAACATATCCGTTTACGTAGGGTACCGTAGTACTTCTTGTTTGCCAAATTTGGTAGGAATCTGTTGATTGTAACTCATTTACGTTCCTAACAATTACTCGGTTTCATTTGGACGACGCACGATTAAAGTGACGAGGTCCACGATAGTGTTAACGTTACATATGGCAGCAAGATGCAAAATGAGATGCAAAACTATTGCAGCAAGATGCAAAACTAGATCCTTAGCAGGGTTTCCAAAAATGCTTCAGTAATCGTGAACAGCATTTACCTAAATGTATGTGGCGTGGAGCAGTGAACACTGGGCCCTGTATCCAGTGCTGCCCTCTCACAGCATAGCCACGAATGTTCACGATACGTGTTTAACTGCTTCTGATTTCACTTAAAATGTCCACAAAGTGGACATGGCCTTAGGAACGAAGCATGTACAGCCAACAATGCAATAAACTTTAAAAAACGATTAGAAAATAGCGAAAATTCATCATTTCAAAATACACAAAATCGAGAAATCCCAAAACTTGAAAGACACGGAAAACTCCCGAACATTCCAGTCGTGAGAGATACACATTAATGGCGCTGTATCCACGACGCCAGGCCCAAAAATCCGAACCGTACTTCACGGCGGTTACAGGAAAACTTCGATTTTATTACTGCCGTAAGCTTGCAAGAGCTGTGGCCAACACTGCTCTCGCATGTCAACTTTTGTCTATTGGCAGTTACTGCACGACGCATTTTTGACGCACCACGGAGTGGCAAACGAGGTGTTCTGTTTGGCTTTTGATGCGCTCTTCAGTTTCACCTCTTTCCAGCTGATCGAAGATGCGTAGTTAAAATACCGTTTTAATTTGTAGTTGATCTTGGTATCAAATATATATTTTCGTTATTTTTATAGGTCATATTTTTCTTCTGTCAAATGTAAAACATGCTACGCTGACAGATACTTAATGTGCACCTTCCGATTTTCATCCCGGCGAGAATGTATTCAGTCATTGAAAAATATTCAGCCAAGGATGCATTCCTGACAATGTCTGCTGTTCCTATGGGTTACCTTCCCTTTCGTTGCAAAAATTATGTTTCCTGCCTGTGTATTGTTACACATTTCAAAGTTCGGGAGCTTAGCCTCGTTCTGTATGGAGCTGAGGTCTCAATGAAGTAAATTAGTAAATAATAACCTACTAATTTATTAGCAACAATCCAGAAAATTACAATATACTTAATATATTGACAATAACGAGGCATCACTTGGTATTTACAACTAATATTTACGTAGTCGTCTGTNTTACAATATACTTAATATATTGACAATAACGAGGCATCACTTGGTATTTACAACTAATATTTACGTAGTCGTCTGCCAAATCACAGAAATTAACAAAATCAACCATTTAAAACCAGTCTTTTTAAACATTTTTTATAACACCTACTGAATTACTGTCAAAATTTTATGTTTGATTATTGACAGTTAAAATAATTGACAATCAAGTCTGCATCAGTCGTCCATTTTTTCCCGCCTATTTTCAGTTAAGTTACTACTGGTGTTTACTGTCGGGAATGTTCTGGAGCGCCCCANTTACAATATACTTAATATATTGACAATAACGAGGCATCACTTGGTATTTACAACTAATATTTACGTAGTCGTCTGTCAAATCACAGAAATTAACAAAATCAACCATTTAAAACCAGTCTTTTTAAACATTTTTTATAACACCTACTGAATTACTGTCAAAATTTTATGTTTGATTATTGACAGTTAAAATAATTGACAATCAAGTCTGCATCAATCGTCCATTTTTTCCCGCCTATTTTCAGTTAAGTTACTACTGGTGTTTACTGTCGGGAATGTTCTGGAGCGCCCCACGCGCTCCCGTACACAGCCGCACTCTACTCGTCGGATAACCCGCCCTCCGCAGTACTCTCGCAATCTCGTCCGTCGTTGCTGCACACATACTCGTCCGCAGCAGTAGTCGTCACCTTCGCCACCCATCCTCTTCTTCGTTCACCGCTCGTCGCTTTTCGCCAGGTGGCTATCACAAAAACTGCTGTGGTATTTATAGTGGTGAGCGTGCTGGTCCAGAACCTTCTTCACATGCCGGGTTGCGCCGAGCGAGGAGATTACCAGAAAGTTCATTCAATAGCCCGCCGCCACAGACTTCTCCAGAAGGGGGGTGGGAGAAAGGCGACGCCAGTCCAGGTAGTAGTCGATCATCCAGTCCGCCGGGTGACGTAACGGCGGCCAGGTCATGGTGACTCATCTCTCCCACAGCCCCGGGACGGCCGCACGCACCTTGCGCCCGGCACGGCAGTCAGCGCGTAACAGTATGGATATATCTTACAGCATTCCGTATTATGTACAGTCAGAAGGTATATACGTATATTAAAGACTACACTTTAACGTCTCGCATGTTGCTTTATATCTTAATTTGGGTTTTAATTTGAAATAAATTGCGTTCCCTACCCAATTATAATATTTCGTTTTTATTAAGCCTCCACTTATGTAGAATCATTAGGCAGTTTTCATACCAAACTAAACTTAAAACCGTATTTAAGATAACCACGTCCATCCCTTCTCCGGATCTCTGTAGCTCGTGTTAGGTCTCCTTTTTCAGGACAAGTGTTTACTCTTCGCCATATTAACATGTCTGTTGGGAATCTCCATTTTGCTCACAAGATAATACAACCACACGATGGCTGTAGGCACCACACTAACCATGAATGTAGCACGCAGTGGTGTAAAAGTCAGACTACTCGCCTCCGGTTAAGGTGAACTGGGTTCGATTACCGCTGGAGTCACCCAAATTTTTGCACGGTGGGAAACATAGTGGACGTTGCCGTTCGCAGCGGGGTTTCTCGCAGCACTCCCGTTTCCTCCGTCCACGTATTCCGCGCCGATAATCCATCTTCACCCCACTTCACATCTACCGGCACTCAAGATAAAGCTGTTAATCGCCAACAATAACCTATCAACCACACTAAGCAGTACTGGTGTAAACGTGACCAAACTCTTTCTAGCAATTGGCCACTCAACACCTCATTTCACTGTCTGCGCATACTGGTTACTGCGGCGTTCACATGCCAAAGGCTATTCACGGTAATACGAGCATTTTTGAAAGCCTTGCATAAGATCTACTTGTATGTACTTTGTGTATTCTTCCACCGTATGTAAAACTAACATTGCCATGGGCCTGATCACTTTATTCATGCGTCGGTTAAGTGAAACTGTAAAATTATTACAAAAGTTATATTTTAAAAAACATGATAATTCTTACACTTACATGCATTAAAAACCCAGCAACCAAAATAAATAATTTCAGTATTCACAAATGTTTACCGAACACTTATACTTCAGAGTTAAACCATTGAACTACTTTCCCATAGTTGTTACCAACGGCACTCAGCGCATGCCAGCCACAGCGTGCCCGTTAAAATATATGCTGGTAGGAGCAGTGACATTTTTAAAAGGTTGATTTCAAAAGAGCTTAAGCTTAAACCAATATTTCACAACAGATCACAATGTATATTGCCACTACGTATATACTATAAGCTAAAGAGTGAAAAGATTTGGGCGGCTCTTAACAGCGAAGTCTTGAGAGGCTATAAGCCAAAGGACCCCCTGGATCAACCATGCGCAAAACTGAACTCTTTATAAACACGGGCGGTAAGATAATTCACATTTACATAATACTTTCAACTCGACTGCCTTGGCGTGTAGCCGTGTGTGTGAGAGAGAGTACTCGTATGCAGTGGCTTGTTACGTGCGTCAGGCATTCGCACAGCGACGGGTGAGCTGAACCTGCGTTGTTACGCAAGCTTGAGTTACCACCTGTCATCGTAATTACGTCGTGTCGAGACAGGGATTAAATAATCCACTAGCATTTTTCCCTCCTAGCAGCCTGAGGATTAACCAATTTCCTCGCTCTTATTCAGTGACCCAAATAAATATCTCACTTTCGCTTTGACTTTTTTTATTGTAGGAGTTTGCGTTACGCATTTAAGGCTCCCGCATACCTGGCCCTTGAACTGCGTTGCAGTGTGTTTGAAATACACGTTTTTCAACGAAACTATTAAACGTACTTGCCATGTGCAGTTCTACGAAAATAACACGCTCAGATGACGACCGTCGAGTGTGCTCTCAAGACACTCCATTTCAGAGTACTCTAAAATGGCAAAAAAATACTTTCTCATCGTGCTATAATTCAAAATGTACGCGTCAGATATATACAAAACTACTCAAGGGCCCTGCATTGAACTTTCCTGCAGATTTTCCATCAATAAAATAATAGGGTCACCGCTGAAAGTCCCATAGGGACACGTAGTGCGACGAGAACACTGCACGCCAGTTCAGAGCCTTGCGCTTAGCGGCGATGGCGCACTTGATGCGCGAGGCAGTGTCACCCTTATTGCACCCGCACTTCTTGGCTCCAAACGCGTAAAAAATCTCCGGGTAGGCAAGTCATTCTCTTCGAATAACCGCACACCAGTTTAAAATGCAGATAATTCAATGTTTTTTCCTTTTCTTATAACAGAACCTCAATTTATTTGTAATATAATCCAGCATTACTTCATAGTACCAATACTAATATATATAAAATCATTTTTATTGAATAGTTTTTAACGCAGTGTCATTTGAAACAATCAATTGAAGCAAACAATTTCTGAATCACTGAGGCCTGTTGCTTGCAAAAATATGCATACCACCCCGCAATAACAGAAACACAAATCTTAGCCGCCGTAGTTGGTGGGTTGTTAGCGGGACCCGAATGTTTTAAAAGTTAGGACTACATGCGAAAATAAGAAAATTGTTTTAACATTCACAAATTTTTAAGAAGAAAGTTTAAAATTGTTTATAATATTAAGCATAATACTTTTTAGTGTGTTTTCCTTTTTTAGTTTGAAAACACGTTTATCACATTCCTGCAAAACACGAACTTTCGAAAAAGTGTCCCGGAAAGAGTTTGCGTCACTGCACACATTATCTACAGAAACCAATGCATTCAAAATTAGTTCGGCGCCTTGTACTTGAAAGCTACAGGCGCAACATTCAAACCTTTCTTGTAGGTTGGCGAGTCTTAAATAAGAGATGTTTCAATTAAAAACACCAGCTATTTCAGAGCTATGTCGAAACGTTTTAATTTGGTGAAACAAGTTTCCCATCTAGGATACTTATGTCCCACTGGGAAGACAGTCTTAACAACTACTCGGGTGTAAGTATATATATAACGTTTTAATTCCCTCGGAGTATGCGATTTATAAATCATAAGCATTAAGTTATTGTTTGTTTCGTTCGTCCTGACGAGGCTGCCTGTTGGAGTAAAGACATTGTTTAAGACCATATAAGATCGCTTAGCAGAAGTTCTTTGGCAATAATACATAGGCCATATTATATCATAAAGACGCATCAGTAAACATACATTTTTTCTGTATAAGTACATTTAACACAACACGCACGAAATCTGCAAGCTGAGAGAATGTGGAACTAAACTACTAAACGTGGGACCGCCAGCAAAAATTACACTTATTGTTTTTCGATACGTGCCTTGTGACACAAATAGTTCCCTTTCTAATGACACCTCCTTATTACTCTACGTAACATGTACCCCACTATTATTTTTTTTCAAGCGCTTGCAATAATAACTTAAATAAACCACTTTCCCTCGTACGTGCCTTGTATGCCCGTTACTGCATGGGCAAGAGTAACTACCGGAATGACACACTTTGTGAAAGTTTATAGTAGTGCCCATTTATGAACATTATAAATTTTAATGGCATGTCTCGTAATTTCTCTGGAATGAGAGTAAAACTGGCCACTTACGAAAACTAATTGATAGTTACTAAGCCTCGAACAAGATTACAATCAAATATACAATATTACATAACAGTTTGGGAAAAATTTTGTGTCCCACTTTGTGCTTTATTTGATACAAAAGAAAAGATAACAAGAGTTTCTGAGAGACAGATAAACAGTTAATACGCAATCATTGTCATAATGACAATGATGTTAACATTTCGTTCGAATAATCCCAGTCGTTATTCATGATCAGCTAGTAGGTCACCTCTGCGGTGTGCGTATCAGAGGCTGCTAAGTAAATAGAAAGGAAATACGATCTGATGCAGGCCGGAATATGAGGTGAAAGGTTCATGAATGAAGGCGACGGGAAGGACAAGGCAAGGACACGGAAATGGTTTGCGTAACGAGTTAGAAAGCCTGACATTGTCACTATCACAGGTCCATCAGTTCTCGACGGCTCAACACTGATGCTTGATTGAGGATAGTACCATCATAATTAAATATTGCTTTAAAATGGCAAAACATGGCTCCCGTTCACTCGTAACCTCACCACTCAAAGGTTCAAGTATCCAACTATATATATACATACATATATATATATATACATATACACACACACACATACACTTAAAAAGAACGTACCACGAAAAAGTGGAAAGTAAAATTCATACTTATTAGGTGAAATAATGTAGAAGTAATCATTAAAATATTTAACTGATAACTTCATAATATTTTTCCTATTTAAAAATACCTGTTTTCGGTGTCCGTAGCTATATTTACGTTTCTTCCCGGTATATTCGTACTTAACATAACTGAACAAATTTTCGATGTAATGAATTTCTTGTCTAAAATATGAAAATAACTTTAATTTTTAAGAGGGGCTAATACTAATATTACATTATTTTTTATATTTGCGCTGAACACCGTTAAGACATTGTATGAAATGCCATATGTATCAGAACAATATTTTTACGTTTCATAGCTTTTGTCGAACTACGTGTTAAAATAACGATTTTTTTTTGGAATACATAAATGCAGAAACGAAACATTTTGCATTGAAATATTTTCCACGATATACGTAGAAAGATGTTTATTACAATCACGTAAATAAATTTTTTTTATTTAATGCGAGCGGCAATAGGTAAGGTTTTAAAGACGTTTCACAGAATAAGTATTTTTTTTTTGTGGAGATCGCTGTGACGCATGTCTGTTAAATTTTGATTTCGGTGCGTATGCACAAAAAAAGCTTTACTTATTTTGCATGTTAAACACTAAATGTTCAGCGCTCTTTTTACGAACAACGCGCATACCGCAAGCCAGGCCTGTGCACAGGATTTGAAAATGGGAGGCGTTCTGGTTTGCCATACTTTGCCATACTTTGCCATACGTTTCGCAATGAACATAAGTTTTTGGTACAGTCTAGTTATATGAATATTCAAGGGCAACCAAGTACAGTCTATTCGTAGTTTCCTCATACTTTTTAAAATCAGACCTACGAAAAACCCCACGTGTGACGTGTTTGGTTTTTTAATATGCAATGTATCATTAGCGTTTTATACTTCTGTTAACATAGAAGTATCTTAATTTTGGTTAAATTGAACTTTTACTTTTATTTTGTCTCTATATTTAAAACATTGCATTTATAATTATTACGAATAACAACAGTGAGAAAATATATGTGTTGGTAATGCCTAACAACGAATAGTTCTTATGCAGAATATTATTAAAACGAGTACGCACGAGGGTGCGTTGTCCCTATGGTGAGATTTTCTAGACTTGGTTAACCTTTGTTTTGCATGAAGCGGAGAAATAATTTGAAAGTAGAATTTAAGCAGGGCTTTAGAAAAGTTGGAAGTAACCGCGAAATAATTAAAACTGAGATTGGCACAGTTAGTTAAATCTTTTTTTCAAATGCTGTTTAGTTTTGTTCTATTTCTTGCGAATAACCTCAAAACACCTGTCGTGCACACAGCCGTACCGTAACAACCCACATGGAGATGCAAATTGATCGGTATTTAACGCAGTGAAAATGTGTCAATTTTAAAACTTCCTTCAACAGTAGGCAAACTAATTTTTTATGTAACCAACAAAAAGTTCGAATATTCGAAACAACGACGTTATGGTAAAGCATGCTGTACACGTATACAAATTAATTTTATCACAATGAAAAACTATAGGGTATTCACGGTAAAGTGAGCAGTTTTGAAAATCCTCTCATTTGGAATAATAGTCCATAAATATATTTTATTTTAGTCTTAGACGTTAACTACCGAGTACCGTGTAATATACACACTGTGTTTATTACTCACGTTGCAATATTTATTTAAAAAGGTGGTTAAAATATTTAAAAAAATCATTGAAAGGAGAAAGTAACTAAGGCCTCAGAAGTTCTTACTTTATCGTAAACAGCATCTAATTTACTATCGCATTAGGATTTTAACTTGGAATCACAAGTTAAACATAAGCTAGCCATGGTTTAGTTGTTTGTGATTAACTTCGTTATGAAGAATAAGGTTCTTTGGTATTTATCTATAGCCTTTAAATTTCAGCTGAGAATAAATTACTGGAATTCAAATAATCAAATACAATAACGTATCAATCCGCGATTGATTATCATGTTGCATTTTCATTTTATAGTTTGTCATTTATTCCTTAAAATGATAAGTTGACACGTACACTTTGCTGTGATCCAGGGCCAGTTGTATCTCTAAAGGAGTAGTTTAGTGCTCATGTGATAACATAAAATATGCGAGTGGTATAACGAGCGAAACCGGGTACTACAACGCACTCACTAAAATTACATCCTCACGTGTAAACCAACCTTTCAGACTAAAAATAATTTAATAAATACCGTTTTTAGGCAATAGCCGACACGTGGTAGTTATACTCTGTACCATGTAAGTTGGCCAGATTCCGACAGGTCTGCGAAAGTAGCGCCACTGTTTACATCTGACTACGTATTCTTCCGCCATCAGCCGATTGGCCACATGGCAACGATGTTGTTTATTTTCATGCTGTCATCAGCCGATTCCCTTGTCAATGTGCTGTTCGTGGGACGTTTTAGGCAAACTTGCTACTCAGAAATACGTAGCTGCGATTGTATATTAGTAATAGTAATGAGTACATAAATACTTAATCAGTAAATTGTTATGTTAAAGGAAAAAATATAAATAATTAATTTAAAATTATTAACTACAAAAAAATGTAATGCTAAACTAATTTTAAGATATTTTTGACTGACTTCTGTCTAAAAAAAATTAATGGGCTATAAAAGCAAGAATGTAAAACCATTTTTTTTCTTAAGAGGTAGCGTCTTTGTAAAGTTGACTGTTCTTCTATTACTGGCTCGGAACGACACGAATTTGAAATATATTTCGTCATATTATTAGAAAAAATAATTCGACAATATTATACAATATTTCTGTATGCTTTTGGAATTAATATCANGAGGGGGGGGGATAAGACGTGAAAAAAGATTTTGGAGTTGCGTTTCGTTTGGATATGGATCGTTTTAACGTTGCTTTAATTTTGAACACCTATAAATTTCTACTTTAGCACGAAGTTTAGTATATAACACTAAAAACCGCTGTTTTATGACCACGTAAAATGAAATGTATTAATTAATCTAGGAACTAATTCTTATCCGCGTATTTCCTGCTTATTTGATGTGCGCCGGCAGTGCACTCAGAATAGTCAACGTAATATTAACTTTTGTTCGTTCGTGCATCAACTGATACAGGATTATGTAAATGGCACTTTGTTTGTTTCGTATACTCACATTGCCACTCACTGACTGTCAGAATCTGGCCAACTTATATGAAATGAAGTATATTTGGGTTGAGAATGTATGACTTATTGGTAGGGACAATATTTTGTGGTGTTATTTTCAGGGGAATTTCGTTTTAAAAAAATACCGGATTTTGGTGTTATCAGTTTTATTATGAAATACTTAGGCTCGTTCTACAATGCCCGGATACGTAAGAAAACGGACTCGGAACACGCAAGCGGAACAAGCGGACGACTTGAGATGAATTTTAATTATTTTTGCAAATTACGAAATAAAAAATACTCATCTGTTGCAAATAACTGATATGTGTTTTATGATGTACACATCTCATTTTGTATATTTTTACCGAGTTTATAACTGCGTAAATACTGCTGCCAAACTATATGCACTTATTTATGAAATAAAAAATAATATTCGCCACAGCAAATCAAAGCACTTGTTACCGTGTATACCACAATGGCCACGAAAACGAATATCAACAAACCAAATACTCGATTCCTATTGGATACACGGATTGACGGACACGGAACAGTTGGGAGATGCCCAGCTTTCTTACGTATATCCGTACGTTATCCGCGTCCACATACGTCTCATTGCAGATTGAAAGGAGTGTGTTACGTGTCCACTTCCGTTATCGGTATACGCATCTTACGCATTCCTGTCATTGTAGAACGCGTGTTATAAATTAAAACTTTATAACTTAAATTGTGCATTATTAGAGCCAAAGTAATTAAAAATTGATTATCAGTGAACAATAATTTATCTTTATATCTATTACTGCATTAAAATTCTTATAATATTTATGCAAATGCGTGAACAAGAGAAAGCATTTTATTTTAACTATGATAACGCAGTACATTGCCATAGGTGAAAAAGTCACTTTTTAGGATTTTTATTTTTTTTCTAACTCATGTTGAGGTTCATAGACAGTGTGGATTTTTTTGTTGTAATTTTACAAGAATATCTTCAATATGGTTTTATAGAGAAAAAAAACACTCCGACCTGGAAATTGAACAATTTTGTTATTTGCTTTTTACAATTTTGCTATTCTCATTGAATTATAATGGAAATCTTATCCACGCAGTATATGATATTTACTGCTTTTATTCACTCAGTCAAAAAGAGAACCTGAAATTAATTTTCATTTCTGCCAACATCTGAAAACTGAAATTATCTGTATCACTTGTTTTCTACGTATCTTGATAGTTTTCACAGATCATAATATATTTTGGCTAAATTAAATTTTATTTAGTGTTTCAACTGAAATTTTTGTGTTAGGTGGTGTATTAACTCGCATTTCGGTGTTTGGAGGAGTTCTAACATGTATTTTACATGCATTTAATGTCTCTAATTATGGGACGTTTACGTCTTCAGTCAGTCACGGTCGTTTGTAGTTCAATAGTTTTAAATTCAATCCGCTAGATCGCAGAGCAAACGGTAAGTGTAAAAGTGCTGCATCCTTCCAGGTGATTTAAGAGTTAATATTCACTTTGTTTGAGCGGAACAGATAGCGCTAGTAATAACTTTATTAGATTCTGAGATAACCGTAGCAACGTGCCCTGGATACAAAATAAAAGCTAAAGCTCAAATACGCAGATATGAGCGAATTGTCGAAGAAGAGCTAATTAGGTTCAGCTATGAATATATAAAAATAATACATTTACGTCAAAATTTAATAATTAAAAAAATTAGCTGATTAAACTTTAAGTTAAAATGCAGTGTTAGTTTTGCTTTTTAAAGCGGTTTTCACAATAGACTGACGCTTGCAGCCAAAAAGAAAATCACAAGTACTTTCTCTCCAAAAATTATAAAATCCTTTTATTTGCGAAACTTCCACTTATAAAATAATTTTACGAGTTTATGATTGTTTTTTTTTTTACAATAACAGATTAAATATAATTTCCATCGTAAAGAAAATTATTAAAATCATCAACATTACGCACTTGTGATTCAACAATGCATTTTCCTTATTTGTTTTTCGTTTGGCTATGTATAATTTGCTTTATAAAATACATTTTATTAAACGTAAAAAATAGCAGACGCCTTTGCGAAAGTATTTGGGGATTTAGTGTGCTACTCCAGCTCAGTAAATTTCGACCCTAAATCCCCAAACATTTAGGGTCTAACTGGTCATGTTATCGATTTAGTAACTTCCTGGTGGTTTCGGACACGGCTTCTGTCGCCGGTCGCCGTTGACAGAGACCGTGCTGCCATCTGTTGAAGCTGCAAGGAAGCTCGCAATGCGATGCTAAAACCGAACGAACGGCAGTGATTTTTTTCCGGTTAGTCAATAAAACGTGCTATATATTTTAGTGATATGATATTTTCTGTAATAAAATTATGATATCAAAATTCGAAATTATCTTTTAGAACATGAACGAATGTTCAGCCTTCCGAAAAGTAGGAAAATTCTATATAAATTTGGACCCCTATTAGTATCTCTGCAAACCGTTTATTATGTACATTTGCATTCAGCTTCTCGCCAGTTTATTTATTATTAAGTACAGAAATGTTATTATTTTTACTTGCCGTCGCGGGCGACGAGCGTCAAAACCAATGTTCGTCGCTCGTGTAACGCTCTAGAAGCCCGTCGCCAGCGTCAAAACTCTGATTGGCTGAAACTCGTCGCGCCGCATCACGTCGCTCAATTGAGAAAACAGCTTAAAAATCTTTGTTTTTGGGGTCGCAAAGACGTGCAATACCTTTGGAAATTTTGCTAGTACATTCTCTCCTGTTCTTTATGTTGCGGCATTTCTTAGTTTCATCAGCATAACTATGTCCCTCCATTTAATATAAACAACTTTTGTAGAAAATTTTCTACTCTGCCCTGATTGGATGTTGTCCCAATTGCATAAGAAATAAAAAAAGCATGTGTCAACACCAATCATATAAACGACCTGTTATGCGCATTTGGGAATGAATAAGTTCGTAATCAAAGTCGTCAATTCTTGTGCACACGGCATATGTGCTGTGGATACTGTTATGTTTTCAGTTGAGAACATAGCATTAGCCTTAAATTTGTAGGCATTCCACCCATTTTGTGCCCCAAGATAATTGAATAAAGCTTTACCATGGGTTGTACACCTGCAGCAGCACTAGGACATGTTACTTGATAAACAATTATTCATATTTAAATGCACAAAAAAGTAAAAAATGCGCAAAGAAATAAAGTTAAAAAATAATACACGCAATCGAAGTATTAACTGATTGAATTACAACTTGCTGCTTCCTTGACAGGATAGGCGACCAGATAGTGTAATGATATATGCCTACATTAAGATAACAAATTTACGATATTAATTCATATTAACGTGAATAAAATTTGTCAAATGTATAATACCGGCCGAGGTCGAATTAACAAATTTTGTCGACTAAAAGTCACGTGACTCAACCTTGTGTAAAAAAATATATGCGTATTTCTTAATTTTTGTTAAACGAGCTTTGTACCTCATCGATCTGTTAAAATGACGGGACTTTCAAATGTAACGTAACATTATATGTATTTAAGTAATTATGTGACTTTATATATTTTAGCAAAAATTAATTTCACTCTTATTTTACTAATTTCTTTTCACATATTGCACATATGTAGTCACATTTTTGATGTGAGAATATTAAGCACCACCATGATGCAGTTATGGCACTGCAGAACGTTGAATGTGCGTGTGTGTAATTTTGGTTAGTGTTATTAGTGAGCATGTCACAATTTTTATCAGATAAATAAGTGTATTTCCCAAATAAGCAAAAATTTGGAAAAATGAAATGACGCTCAAAAGTTCAGTATTTCGACAGTTTGAATAAAAATTGGCATGCCTCACAACTACTTATTTTTGAAGGTGGCATTGGCAATGGTCACGGGGGAAAAAAAAATAATTTTTCATGTTCGACATCAAAGCATTAAAATTTTAACATGGAAATAACGTATTTCAGTAAATTAGTTAAAAAGTGGATTCCTTATTCAAATATGTTATAGTAATCATGTGCAATAATTGGTGTAGTGTATTTTATGAACTGGAAAGTAAATGCAACTTACATTGAAAATCTTGAGTACGAACACAGTATCTAAGAAACCGGCAAACTAAACGAACATAAATTGGTTAAAAATGAGGATGTGTTTATAAAGAATAATAGTAATAAATGAATCACCTTACACATGCTCACTTTACTATGTCCTAGGAACTAGTTTCAGAAAATGCATAATACAATATCTTGTTTCAAGAACCTCTCTTTTTGCCATTTAATTTGTAACTCACTAGAAAACAACTAAGAAGAAACAGCAGGAAACCGAAAATCTTTCGTGAAAAATGGTTGTATTTATATGTCACACAGATATTCCAAAAAGATTCCGCGAGTTTTAGCGACCTACATTGACTCACAGGTCTTATTTATCTCGGTTTCGCAATACGTCCAACATTTATCGCTTCTGTCCTGTTCTGCGTAAAATTCCGCAGTAATGAATGCGATGTACAGTAATTTCTGTTCTCAGATAATTTTTTTTTCCCGCTGCCACACCATGGTGATTTAGCGCATTTTTACGGAAGCTGGCCTCTGATGACCTTCTGTAGTTTTCATTCCAGGAAGTTTATCACTTATGTCTTTAATGAGGGTTCAACTTCGTAAGACACACGTGTCTTATGTTTTGGTGACAGTGGCACACTAAACAACATCGCTTACAGCTTTGCGAGAAATGAAGGCCATCTACGGAAGTGGTCTGAACTCTGCATGGCAATGGCGTAAGTGCAGTGGATTTCAAGTTCACGTATCCAGGGGGTTACGTTGGGAAGGAGTGCAAAGAACGGGGTTGCAACGACTAATGAAATCATTAATATGGTTCTCTCGTATACCTACAATACTATTTAATATACCATTTACATGTTTAATTTGTCAACAACTGCACAAAGAAACTATATAATTGCAATAAAAAGATTTTAGATGGGTATAAATAATGAATTAGTAGAAACTTATTGTCTGAAAGCACATATTTAGTCCTTGATAATAATATAAATTAAATTAGAAATTTAGAAATGGGAAATCTGTACCACCCGGTGACTGATTCTGTTTATAGACGTGGCACACAGCGTTATTTCAAATCAAAAAAGTGAAACCAACAACTTATAAAAGACTGACCTTTTTTAACTCATAGAAATTTCAATAATTTTCTGTTATTTGTTCAAGTTGATGTCACTCATTAGAAATTTATTTTAATCGAATTTGGAGTAAATCTGTGCACATAGTTGTATTAATAATTAAAGTTGTAAAGAATTCTCAATAACTCAAAATTAATACGAGTTATTTCAACATCATTTGCGTCTTCTGAATAAAATATGCATACGTATTTGTAACTTTCAAGATGTCTTAATATTCACATGAATTTCAAGAGATAAATATGTACTCGTATCAACTACGGTATAGTCTTTGTATTTGCTGCTAACACACTGACATGCAGGCTACCAGTTAAGTTGTCAGCGAATTATTAACAAGAAGTTACTGATATAACTAATGAGCCTACTTTCCTCAACATGGATGCAATTAATTTTAAAATAAGTTTTTAAAAGCTGAGTTGGTAGGTAGGACTTCACGTCTCGTTTAAAGCAATATCATTAGAGATGAAATCAGAAACATATGAAACCGTAGTGAGACTTTTACAAATACACACGTGCCTTACTTGGGACTCGAACCCAGAAACTTTCATACCATAAGCTAGTGTGCAATCAACTGCATTATGGTGGTCGGATTAATAGCATCAACTTCGGATTTAATCAGTCTAATATTTCGAATGAAAGGGTTTAGTAACTTAAAATATTAACAGTGCCGTCATTTTGAAAATAAGCCACTGAGCCACTTAAAACATGTAATTTTGTGGAAATCGGTTGATTGGTCCGTATTTTCTTATTTGGTGCTATAGTACAAAATTGCCCAAATAAGGTGCCCTTAATACAATGATTCTAACATATACTATCATCATACACACTTTGGTTGAATTTGGTTAAATGGTTTAATATATGTGGCAAACGTACGCAAATGATTTATGAAGCAGAAATTTTGAACATTGTGTCTGACCCACTTAAAACATGTAAGTTTACATGGCCTTCTGTTGCATATATGGCTTGAATAATTTAGTAGAAATTAATTGAACTGTTCCAGAAATATTGCAAATGTTCAATTTTTTCAACTTGCACTATTTTGAAAATAGATTCGAAAAATTATATCTCTGTGAGCATAATTTATGCTTCTATTAGAATACTGATAGTGTACAAAATTTGATTTAATTCTTTGAGTTGTTTTATAGACACAGCATACTAAACTAAATTATTTTTATTAACGCAATTTAAAAAAGGATTGCTGCACCTGAATGATACCAATTTACATACCATAATGCAGCCCTACTTGAGTGTATCATTTGATGGGAATCGGTTGAATGGTCCTCGAGATATGGCAGAAAACCTCCATATTTTTCATATGACAATCTTCGTAAATGGAGAACAAAACGGTTGTACGTTAGCACATTCGATGATTGTGTACTGCTAGTATACAAAGTTAAGTTAAAATCGTTTAGTCCTACATAGTTTCGTAGATATGGTACACTAAACTAAAATGATTTTATAGCTGCTATTCTGAAAGTAACTATCTGTCACACTTAAAAAATACATATATTAACATGGCCTACCACAGTACAACTTTTTCGCCTAATTTGGTAAGAATGGGTTCATTGTTTCCCGAGATATGACATAAATACTTTGTTTTTTATTGTGAGGCTATCTTACCAAATGGCAGAGAAATGAGGCTCTGTATAGACAAATTTCATGGTTGTAATAGATACTGCGGGCATACAAAGTTAAGATTAAATTTATTTCGTTACTAATATACTGAGATAAAATACTTATATAGCCACCATTTTGAAAACAAGTCCCTCGCCTACTTAAAACAGACCAGTTTACACAACCAGCTGCAATACTATTTGTTTGCAAAATTTGATAGGAATCTGTCAATTGTTTCCCGGGATATGACATAAAAACGTTAGTTATTCATATTGTGCTATCTTACAAAATGGCAGACAAAATATGATTCGTGTAGATAACGTTGATAGTTGTAATATCTACTGCCACCTACAAATATATGTTGGAATTGATTACATGGTTTCCATGATACAGAGTTATAAGATAAAATGGTTGTACGTCCGCCATTTTGAAAATAACTGTCTAACATTCTTAAAACATACTATTTTACATCATTTGCCCCAGCACTACATGTTTGCCAAATTTGGTAGGAATCGGTCATTTTTTCCCGGGATATTACATTCATTACAGCCCATAACCGTAAATAGACAGGCTAATAGGGACTCTACTGCAATCAGAATGCACCAATTTTATTGGTCTCTCGTGAACTACTTTCAACTCCGTTTCGTTGCCTAGAAGGATTAAAGACACAGCAGCACTGGTCCAAGTGCACCCCGATAATTCCCTGTTGTCACTTCGGCACACAGCCAAGGTTTATTATACCCAGGTTGGTAAACTCGATGTGCAAATATTCATATTTGTATTGTGTTAGAACCTACGTAAAAATAAACTTTGTTCTTCGCACTAGAGTGGAAATACAAGGAAATACGTCCACTTGTTTAATGTTCGGTCGTAGAACAGGATTTAGCAAAACGTTGGCTTACATCGTTAAATTATTAAAAATAAAATAAAATAAAGAACATTATCTTAAAAAAACTACATTTTTTAGGGCATTCCTGCGCAATTTCCTTAAGGGGAAGGAGGAAAAAACAAAGTTCCTTTCTATAAAAGCTATACTTATTTCGCACATAAATTCGTAACTTTTTCCATTTAAATAAGTTTGGTTATGAATGCTCAATGATAAATACATTTTTTATCTTTGTTCGTTTGCTTTTGTAAACACCACTGTAGAGCGTGAAAAATTTAGTTAAGAAATAAAGTTAACACTTAGAATTTTGGCTGAGGCGAGTATATTATCACAATTAACAAAACACGAACTTTTACACAAAAATAAATAGAATTTCTCCATTTAATGCCCGCGTATTAGTGACTTCTTCGGAGTACCAGCGCAACTTGTGGTGTAAATGTTCCCTATGCCAAACTCTCCCATAACGAATCTGGTTTAGTTCCTAACCTGAGTAGAACCAACCTTACCAAATGTCAATGTCTTCGCGCTGCCAGTAACCACCGCAGCTCGTCGAACCACAAGGCACACTCGTCAAACACCGCCGTTCGCAGCACTCTCCAGAGCTGACTCCAGCCGTGGGAAAAGCTATATTTACACATGCCCTAACCCTTTTTAGGTCATTACACAGGCACACCCTGTGATGGCCTAACGCGGCTTCGATACGTTTCTCAAGACGGAAGACACATGCATACCTTTTCTAAGGCGTTAGTCGCCGCCGGATGTGAGCTGCCAATAAATGAGGCACGTGTGTTAACCTCGTCACAGCTCCTTCCTGCACCGCATCTCCCTTTGCTGTGCTCGTGCCGCTTTCCAGACGCGTGAGTCATCTCATCGGCGCGGCGTCCGCAGGCATATTGGCAGAGCGGGGAGACAGCAGCACTTGTTAACGTACTGGTGTCACAAGTATGAAGTTCTAAATTAGTGACGTCTAAAAACAGTTTCATTTTACATGGATCTGAGCACGAAATGGACCAATAGTAACATAATAATGATTGCGACAATTTCATGATCGATGTCTGTTATTAGTCGTTAGGGCAAAAACACTGTTAATACTTACATGAGGTGGGAGGATAAATAGCGAAGAAAATATAAACCAAGAAGAGATATCAGAAAACCAGCTTCACGTCATAAGTTACTAAGTCCCGAGTGCGGCTCACTTTACCAAAAATATTTGGCCTAAAACAGTTTCAAAGCGGTCATTTGGTCTAGTCACTTGCCCTAAATTATCTAGCCTAACACAGTTCCAAAACAACAATTTATTCTAAAGTTATTGGCCTAGACACTTAGCCTAAAACAATTTGGCAAACATTTACATGGCCTAAAATTATTTGGCTAAATTATTCGACCTAAAATTATTTGGTATAAAGTCACGTGGTCTACAATTATTTGGTCTAAATTGACTTGGTCTAAAATTACTTTTTATAAAATTATTTGGCCTAAAGACACTTGACCTGGAATTATTTGGTCTAAAGTTACTTGGTCTAAAGTTTCTTGGACTAAAAATGTCTGACGTAAAGTCACTTGACATGGAAATATTTGCCACGAAGTCACTTGACCTACAATATTAAGTCAATTTTTATTGTAAATATTTTAAGGCCAAGTGGCGAGAACCCGTAATTTTCATAACTAGTGAATTTTCGTTGACGTTATGAACGTCCTGGTATAGCTGCTTAACACTAGCCTTGAGATTGAAGTATTAATTAAAAGGGGGAGGGGGTCTAAAAGGTTCGCACTAGCTATTTGGAAAAACTCGGCGATTACTCGTATTAATAATGTGCTTAACATCGTTTCCTGACAAAGCACAGCGGGGAAAGAAAAAAGTGCACACAACGGTCAATTTATACTTTTTCTTAGAAAATAGTTTTCGTAAAACCTATACATCTGTACTAAAGACGATGAGTACGAAGTACAGCGCAAAAGTTGATTACTTGAGTAACAACACTGCTCTATATCCCAAACCAGTGAACTAAAATGGACTGAACATTCAGTTGTTTTACTAACCATAAAAACTACAATTAAAAAGAAATCAAAAGAGATTTTCTCCGCCTTTTGGAGCTGATTTTGAGCAGACATAAAGCANAAATTTACTACCTGTGCTCTTTTTTTTTAAACGAGACTGCATTGTGTAGTATTAGTACAACTGGACTGTCTGCAGTCCCAAGGGCGTCCAGAATATCTTATTACATCTACTTACTTTTTTTTTTTTTTTTTTTTTTTAGATCTCATAGTATTTGTATTATGGCGCGTCAAAATCACAATTTTTGTGGTTTTGTGGCGTACAAATAAATATTTAACAAGGGTAACTGAAATGTCATGTCTATATTCATTTTAAAGTTTGCTTAGCAAAATTTACTCTACAAAAATAATAGACTGCAACAAAAAAAAAAAGTACAATTTTTCTTATTTAGCAAATTTTAAAAATTGCGTAAACATTTTACAGTATGTGATTTCAAAGACATCTAGAAGTAATTCACGGTATCTTATTTCAACCAGAATTATCTAATTTCGTTGAGTTCATTAAATCCACTTCCTTACAACGTTTAGTATAAGACCTACACGATTGAAAGGGTAATGTGACTTGGCTTGCTGTATGTAGGGCGGCATCACCGAAAACGAATGCGATTGTGTAACTACCCTGTGTCGTGACAAGAAACTAGCAGAGAAAATCTCTTATTTCTCCCTTAGTAATTTTACATATATGCTTTAGTTCATAGGCGTAACTAGGGAAGGACCCGTGCTGCTTCTACCTCACCCTTATTTTCCCAAAAGAATATCTACAGTAGTATATAAGCAAAATAAAAGTATGAAAGACATTAACCGCCAATTACTTTTTTTTTTCTTTTTTTTTTTTCAAATAACTCATTCTATTTGTGAATGAATTATTTAATTGTGTGTACAGGCCACATAGTTTCTGAGCGTATCAGCAATGACGTAACACTGTGAAGTTTAAAATTAATTTAGAAAACGTACCATTTTTTAAATTAATTTATAGCAAATGATAGCGTAAATGTACACACACGGACAGAAGGCGAGTTTTTAACAAGGTGGTGTGATATTGACTTTTATTTTATACCGAAATAAATCCTTGTGTATTATAAAAAGTACTATTAAAATTGAATTCATAACATAGTAGCACAAATAAGTATAAAACAGTTTTGTATTTTATGGTTTCTGGAAATATTTGAAGAGAGGGTGGTCCTCTCCAACCCAAATTATGTTCTGGTTGCCCGAATGCTTCAATTATTTTGCAACTGTCAGCATCGGTTATATGCGCTTCGTGAAAATGAAAATTCACCGGGAAAATGTATAAAGCAGTGGAAAATTCAGACGACTTTATTCTCGGAACAAACCAGTAGATTTTCAGATGTTTCGGTGGAACAGTTTTCCCCGATACCCAGTCAACTGTTAAACTCTGAAATAGTTTTCTCCGATACAGTTTTATTAGAGTCGACTTGTTCGGAAACAGGTCAACCGCGACAATTCACCGACGCCGTCCACATTGAAACAAGTAACAACGTTTTTTTTTTGCGAGAAACAATCGGTGCTTTCTCAAACATCACAGTATACAGACGCAATCAGTGAAACTCTCACAAGAAATTATGAAAGTGTGGAATGCTGTGTGCATACAGGTCACTGTATTTTGGGGTTGGTGTTATTATGGCCGTCCGCGAGCAAACATTGCTAATTTCAACTTCTGTTGCTGGAGATGACCAGAGTCTCGAGAACCCCATGCTCCATAACTTGATGAAGTACTTATGTACTCGTCTTTATTAGAGGGATTATGGGGACATTGGCACATCAGGATCTGGGGCCGGAGCGTCGGAGCTGTTCGTACTCTGTCATTCCGGTAGACTGGTGGCCATATTGGATTCATGTGACCTTAATATTGACCTTTGACCTTGAACCCGGAAACCTTTGACATTGACCCCCCAGTGACTTTTGACCTTGACTCCAGAGACCTTTAACCTTGAAAACCCCAAAAAATCACAAAAATCCAGAAAATGTATAAAAGAATAAAAAATTTTTTCAAACAAATATAAAAAATATATTATTATTATAATTATTGAAAATGTATTATTATGATTATAAAAATATGTATAATTAAAAACATTATTAAGAAAAACTTACAATTCCGAATGTCCCCCCAAGCACCCGCCCAACAGAAGACTCACCCTCGCCAATTGCTATTGGCTGTTAAGTCGGCGGGCCTCCACCCCCTCCGCTCCCCCTTAAAATATATTTAATTGCCCAATTGCCCCACCCCCACCTCCTATTACTCACCTTCGTTCTGCCAATTAGTCGCATTCGCACCTCCCCCTTCCAATATATTTAATTGCCCAATTACAATTATGTTTACACATAGAGAACACATGTACTGGTGACGCTGATAAAATAAGCCCAGAAATATGGGAAATTATGTGGATAAACTGAACAACATCCTGGGCCAAGGGCTAAAGTATTTCCGGCTTCACTTCGATACAACTAGCATAACCGATAGTTCATTAATGAAAGAATCCCGTAGCGAGATGTTGGAATAGACAATAATCGTAAAGACAATAGGGCCAACAAAAAGGGACAGCCCGAGACGCAAGCAATCGAGTCCTCATCCTGGTAACAAACTAGCAGGAAATGCGGATTTGAACCACTCTTATCGGACATACAATTCATCCGATCAGTAGTAGCAGCAACCGTGGCAAATATTTTGCGACCCGTAGTGAATGCCACAAGTGAAGACGAACTAGTCGGCGGCACTCAGACGTCGAACTGCAAAGCAGAGTGTAGATAGCCAGCTTTCGACATCTCGAACTCGTACAGAAACCCTCCGAATCACTGCAATAGCTGCCAATACCCTTATGTGACGAGAAACCCGACATAGATACCACATTGACTGGGGAGCCAGAGAAATATCAATTCATCCAGGAATTACGTAAGAAACATGTATGTAAGCCTACAAGGTCAAGAAGCAGCACAACGTTCTCCCGGGTTCTTTGAATACCGTTGGTAGAGGAAACATAACTGTTTCAGATGCAGCTACCCTTGGGAGGTTGCGATCTGTTTCCAATATTTACTATTGTCGCACCGAGGAGAGACATATGAGGTGCATTGTTACTTGCACAACGGCTACGCATCAGTCACTCATGTCCGCAAATTGTTATGAATGTTTTAATATAAAGAAAATACGATGAAAGAGGTATCTCGAACTGGTTTTGAACATTCTTACTTTTAGAAGAATTGGCCTTTCTTGACCTTGACCACATTCCTGATATCGTAAATAGATTATTTTCTGTATTTAGTATAGTCACAACTATGATAAAATTAATAATGTTGTTTGTTTAGTTTATTTAGTTATTTCAAAAATTAAGGGCTAATGATGAAAAGGGGAATGAATTTTATTAAAAAAAACTTGTAAACCATGCCCAGCTGAAAATAATTGTGTTTGCTACTCTGAGTGGGATCAAGCTACGAAGTATATTTTTCAGTGTTCCATTTCATCAAGCACCTAATTTTAGCTACGCATATTGGAAAACGTTGCTGAACCTATCAAAACTTAAAAATTCACCGTTTGTGTTAAAAAAAACTTACCGAGAATGTAATAACGCCTCCAAGATGGCATGCGTTTACAACATTCAAGTTCCTAGCTTTTAATTTTCACCATTTTTCGTCATTGTGACGTTCACTTCAGTGCACGTCTACGAGTGCAGCTTTCAATTGTTTCCGACTTTTCCACGGTTTGTTTCAAACACATGAAACTGCAGAAAACTAGTTTAATTTAAAATTAATCATTTTCGGTTCTTATCTGATTGGAATCTGGCATCTAAATTTCAATTCCCACTCTTATACATTCGTACAGAATGGTGGTTGTTTTGTTACTGTGCTACATTACAACACCCAGGCAGATGCCATTAATATCAACTTCAATTTGCTATTCCTCCAGAAAACCTGAAAATTTATAATCAGTCAATAATCAGATGATAATCTAGTTATTTGTAATCAAACAGTACTACGAGTACTAGTTTACTGTGGTTTATTGCTGTTTTATATATTTATTACATATTTAAAGCTTATAAGAAGATGAAAATATGATGTTCTGTTATCTGCGCTAAATTTCTTATTGGAAGGCTCGTTTTATTTGCATTTCTGACAATATTTATCCAAATAGTTATGGCTTCCAGTGTGTA
>NQII01003202.1:45077-164037 GCA_002778355.1 Clitarchus hookeri
TGACGAGCAACTATCACCTTCAAATCCTTTCACCTTTCACAACAGAAGGCGAGATCTACTCCAACGCACAGCACGCAACGCAAGGAAATGAACATTGCGTGTTGCATGTTGTGTGCTAACGACCTTGTAACGTAAATCGTAATTAAAAAAAAAATCGGGGCTATCAAAATGGTGTTTTTTAGTTTTAAAATGATTGTGTAACGCGAGATTTTTTAGACTTGGTGAAAACACTCCATATATGGAACTACGTTATGCTGTTGTTTAACTCGCTTTTCGAATACAGGAGTTTAACTGAAAATAATGATAATTTTCAATATATTTTTTAAACTTTTAAAACAACTCATAAAATACGAAATTGGAGAAAGAGAGGGAAAAGTCTCAAAGTAAGAAGAAACTAGGCATGCTTCACAAGGCCGACTACAGACTAATTTTCGTTAAGCCACACATGTTCCCAACGTCTGCTCACGATTAGCCTCTTTATATAAAGAATTAGCTAATGTTAAGGTCTTCTTCTTGGCTGTTCTAGAAGGGAAAAATAGCAATTCAGTTATTAGTGTCTTGGGAAGTTATTTTCTATGGATCTGACATGCATACGATTTCCAAGGCGAATTAGTGAATATTTTGCATAAAGTAATTATGCTCGTTGTAACTTTTTGAAATTCAATTTTGAAGCCTGTCGCAAGTTGAGTTGTTAAACAGTTATTTGCAGTTAATTATACCAATAGATATGAAATTAATGTTGTATAAAATAACATTATTCAATAATATATATATACTTATGTCAATACCACTTTGTAGCAGACTCCATCTAACCGACTCCGTGGCGCAACGGTAGCGCGTCTGACTCCAGATCAGAAGGTTGCGTGTTCAAATCACGTCGGGGTCAAGAGTATGTTTTATTTTAAGTTACGTGTAGTCAATTGCCATGATATGCATGTAATTTTATTTTGATTATTTTCATTTTGTCGACCATGGTGTTGCAAATAATCGGCATGACAATGATAATGCCTATTTTATGTAAAATCGTTTACAAAACTATTTCTGACTTTTGAATAACTTTAAATAATCATGAAAGTTGAAATTAATAGTTTATATTTTTGACTATACATTTTAAAATCATTATTGGAATACTCTTTGCGCTTCTTTTGCTTTGGAAATAGCAGGTTATGTATGCACCGCAGTAAGGAAATATACTGGCACTGTTACGTAACAGAACAGAATTGGTGAAATTGAACGGTCACCGTCTGGCTACAGGTATTTTTCGTGTCCGAGAATAGAAGCAGGGGAGTGCTAGGGCCAACAAGCAAGCTCTCACAAGCCTCATCACCTTTACGCGCTCTGAACTGGCGCCCAGTCTTTTCGACGGCAAATCGTCTTTATGAGACTTTCAACTCCGCCATCTTAACATTTTAGGGCGTTACAATAAAGATAGGTTGTTATTAAGCTGAAACCACTAAAACAATATAGGCACTTCTCAAATTACATTTATTTCTGAAGTCATTGATACCATCATGCGGCCTAGACAGGTGGCGACAGTTTACGCCTTATTCGTAGCTGTGAGATAGTACATAGTTGATCCAGAGAACATCTGAGGTGAGCTAGTTTAGATGTAGTCGGTACTAAATGATACTGTATTCTTGAACGCTCACTAGAGGAGGACTAACTTTAGTTGTATCATTTCTCCGCCCTGTTGCCAGATTTTTTTGCTCATGAGCACTTCAGTGTCTCAAAGTAATAAAAGATCCACTAAGAAAGGAGATTTAAATTTTGAAAAGTTTTTATATAACAAAATTCTTTTCAGTTACATCACTTAGTGAATATATCACTAGGGGATAACCAATGGTCGTACAAAATACAATATATATATTTTTGATAGTACCAGTCACATTGTACTCATATAGTAGGCGTAATTCTTTAAAGGTAAAAGAATTTCTGTATGCTTTGCGAAAATCTCCTGCCCCTGTCTGAAATTCGTTAGACACTGATCGCAACGTATGTAGGATAGACTGTTTTGGTTTTGAAGGGCAACGAAACGCTTATTTCGCTCAATCAACTTAGGCGTCCTGGGGTTACTTAATATAACACTTAAGTGAAAGCTCTGTTTTCACGCAAAATTAATTAAAACGCTTACTCACGATGACGAAATTACGAAATCCGTAACTCGCCAACCGAGCGAGGTGGCACAGTAGTAAACTACTGGATTCACGAGAACCCGGGTTCAATTCCCTGTTCGGCCATCCTGATTTCGGTTTTCCGTGATTTTCCGAAATCACTCCAAGCGTTCCTGTTCTGTGAGAAACTTGCTCAGTCTTTAATGACCTCACTGTTGACAAGATGTTAAGTCCGGCCTATCTACCTTCCTTAACTTGCCAAGTGTACGATAATTTGAACAGGCTGTTGATATAATCTGTTCACGGTAAATTGACCACCTTTGAAAGCCTTGTTTAAGATCTACTTTTAAGCACACTGCGTATTATTCCACTATTATGTAAAGTTAACATGCCGTGGGTCTAATCAATTCTTACCATGCGCCGGTCAAGTGACACTGTGAAATAATTACAAAAGTTAATATTTTGCAAATTTGCTGTTCATTACAAATAAACGAATTAAAATAACATGAACGCAAAATAAATAATTTCAGTATTTACAAATGTTTACTTACCACTTTTAATCAAACGTTAATACATGGATCTGCTTTTACGCTGTCGTTAGCAATTATACTGGGTGCTTGCTGATCAGTTTGTCCGATAAAATATATGCAATTAGGGGCATTGACATTTTTCAAAGGTTGATTTTAAAAGTGCACAACTAACCATGAACAGCGTATACACCACATAACGGGTTATGCCGGCACTCAGGATATTGTTAGTGACGAGAGAGAGAGAGAGCACAACCGCGCGGTCCACGGCTCTTTATCGAATGATGCATGCACAGAACTGTGGGATGCTAACCTACCTCCTCACTAGTGAGCTACAATCTACGGCTTCTACAGGGACGTTATAGCGACGGCTTCCTGGAGAAAGATGTCCGGACTTGCCCTGACTGAAGATAGCCAGTGGTGCGGCGCGGCCGACCGACACCGCGTTTCATAGGGTTGGGTTTGTATCTTCCCTCATGAAACAAGTTACAAAACCAATATGTTCGCAACTTAATGACCCATTTCACGCTCCACTGTGCGAAAGAGAAAAGCACCTTTGCATTTCTGATAATGTCACGATTTTACAGCAGGCGCCACAATTCCGAGCCGAAAAAGTCGCGATAAAGTTGTCTGTTCGGCGTGTCCATACCTCAGTGCAATGTATTGTTTCCCTTAAAAAAAAAAGAAAAAAAAAGTACGAGTAGGCCTTAAAAGCTTCACGCTAATTTCCAAGTTTTGCTGTTTTCCAGTTAATTTTTAACTCCTGTACCTAATTTGTCATCCGTTCGTAATTTATTATTTTTTTAAATGAATAACTGTAGTTGTTCTACTGAGTATCATTTAATTAAAATGGTGTACTAAAATGTTTGGTTCACTGCAGTTTAGATCAGTCAGAAACATGTACACACCGAGTCCGGTGCATTATAACCAAGCCATTTCGCATTATTCAAAGAGTATTTTTTTTTTAAGTTCATCCGTTGGAGTACTGATTTACTAGGGGTTCGAACCCTTTACCTGAGTAACAGCCTATCATAATCGTGATGGTGTTTTATGCATGCAATTGCGGAGTGAAAAATATGCAAAAAATGTTGTGACATGAGCNTATCATTTAATTAAAATGGTGTACTAAAATGTTTGGTTCACTGCAGTTTAGATCAGTCAGAAACATGTACACACCAAGTCCGGTGCATTATAACCAAGCCATTTCGCATTATTCAAAGAGTATTTTTTTTTAAGTTCATCCGTTGGAGTACTGATTTACTAGGGGTTCGAACCCTTTACCTGAGTAACAACCTATCATAATCGTGATGGTGTTTTATGCATGCAATTGGGGAGTGAAAAATATGCAAAAAATGTTGTGACATGAGCTATGTGCATGTTTAAAGAAACTGTAAGTAGACACTTCACAAAAAGTTTGGAATATAAGTATATAACAAATCACAACAGTATGGGATATACATAAACGTAATCATAGCAATCAGACGTTACCAACGGTACCGATACAAAACCTGAAATGCAAGGTGGAAAAAAAAACCCAATATTGCAGACATATAAACTCTAAAGAACAACGAAAGTAACGCAATGGTGTCTCTCAGACTACGGAGGGTTTCNTAAGGTGAAAAAAAAAAACCCCAATATTGCAGACATATAAACTCTAAAGAACAACGAAAGTAACGCAATGGTGTCTCTCAGACTAGGGAGGGTTTCTTTCTTCCCACTGCAACTTAGTACCGTGTATGGCCTCCATGGGCATTGTACAGGTCTCTAAGACGCCGTCGAATCCTTGTAATCAATGTGTTGATGTCATCTTCCGGAAGGTCCCATTCCATCTGGGCAGCTCTTATGAGATATGGAAGTGTTGCTGGAGGTTGTGGACGATTATAAACAGCTGTTTTCAACTTGTCCCAGGCATGTCCAATGCGTTTGTGCGCTCTTTTCTAACCACAAAAGAACTACATAATCCCTAGCACCCAAACTGCCTTATAGCACAATTTTCCAAACTTTTTGTGAGGTATATATTTGTCATATTCTTCCATTTGAGATGGACTGTCAGCAAAGCGGTGTAGCTGCCGTACCGCGCTGCCACGGTGTGGCCATGCGAGTAGCAGAACTGAACTGTCACGGCTATTCTTGCGCGAAATTGGGTCTTATTTTACGGTCACGCCCTTTGTATGCACAAGCGACCGGGACTGCGGTTGTCGCTCGCCCGTGGAGACGGACCCACTTTCCGATACACCAACAAATATATACATATCTTACAATGTAGGTTACAGTTTGTAGCGAATCGTCGGTATAACCGCAGAGTCAGCTGTTTCGTGCCAGTATCAATCACATACGGCACTGTTCAGTGCAAGGTTTCCAGATGAGACGATTTCTCGCAATTGGGCTACTTCGAGCTTCCAGCCTACAACTTAACATTGAATAAGTCGCATTTTCGCCTTTTTTCGCTGAATGGCCTGCTCGCTAAAATAGAAGGCGACGCGAGAGTTAACTAATAGTTCTTTTTAATTTTGTTTTTGTGTAATAGCTTTTATTTGTATAGCCAACTTTTAAATCAAAAGGAAATCACACCTCGCTCTCTCTTTTTTCAAATTGAATCGGGAACTGTAAAGGCCTTCATTGACATAATAAAAGTTTTTTTTTTATCCAAATGTAATGTTTTCGTCACACGCAAGCCACTGCAATGATGTTTAAACATATGTTTAAATATGCGTTTATTAATGATTTGTTGTAACATACGGCTTTTCTCGCCTTTCTTATATTTAGAACATCAGAACTTATAAATGTGTACAAATCAAACAGTATAAATAAAAAAATAAATAAATAAATAAATAAATATATATATATATATATATATACATACACACACAAATTAAATATATAATTTTGTTCTACTGTGTTAAGGAAGCACACAATTGGGGAGTTTTTATTGTACGTAACACACGCCCAAGCACAAAACCGTTAAAGACAATAGGACTCGTAAGAATATACTAGGCTCTGAACGAGCTCACAAACTGTGTCATATCGGAGACTGGGCGAGAACTATCAGCAAGATGAGGCGGACCGATTTTTGTCTTCTGCGCACATGTCACCAATATTACTCACCAATTGCCAATATAACTTTCAAAATTACAGGGCCAACAGTGATGAACGTGTTTATATGCGTTTGGATTTTCAACAAACTCGCACTTTTATATTAATTAAATATTTTGACTATCTTAAATATATTCTAGTTACTTAAAAAATGAATCAGAGAAATCTTACAAACGTAAAAAGTGCTCTAACCTTAAATCCACTCCACGTTGTTTAGATAGTTCTATTGTAAAAAGAGTATAGCGTCATGCCCCATGTTGGAACACGGAGTATGGTTACTGCGCCCTTGTAATGTGCACTCTATCCTATATTCTTTCGACAAGCGTGACTCACAACTTTCACGGCCAACGAGGATCCAAAGTACAATCGTGTATTAAATAAATGTGACTTGGAGAAAGAAGCAAAGGGTAAAGGTATAAATTAATTACGTTGGTGAGCTGATTAACACACACGCACATGCACACGCGCACGCACACACAATATTTTCTCAGTGGTGTTCACGGTAAAAAGAGCACTTTTAAAATCAACATTTGAAAAATGTCACTGCCCCTACCTGCGTATATTTTAACGGGTACGCTGACTGTCACGTACCCAGTAACGTTAGCAACGACGAAAAGAAAGTAGTTCCATGTGTTAACGTTAAATTACAAGTTTTAAGTAAACATTAGTGAATATTAAAATATTTTATTTTACCTTTTGTTTTTTTTAATACATATAGGTGTAACAATAAAAAAAAAAGTAAAATAGTTGCTTTTCTAAAAAATTTACAGTCGCCGTTGGCCGACGCACGAATAAAGTGATCAGACCCANTTTAATACATATAGGTGTAACAATAAAATAAAAAAGTAAAATAGTTGCTTTTCTAAAAAATTTACAGTCGCCGTTGGCCGACGCACGAATAAAGTGATCAGACCCACTATAACGTTAATTGTACATATGGGGGAAGAATACACATTATGCATGCAAATAGATCTTAAGCAGGGCTTTCAAAAGTGCTCATTTTATCGTGAACAGCCTATCCTACACATATTTGCGTGAAACTAATAGAAAAACTTACATTTTTGTAAATTCAAGACAAGCGTGTTAAGATATTTGTGCATAACACTGAATTTTGGTTAACATTGTTCTACAAACACGAACACTTTACTTAAACTCGCATAGCGTTTATCTCTGAGTTTATGTGTTTCCTGTTTCATACAGCGAACTATGGACCANAAACCAAATTTGACAAAATTATATATCTAACTACCTTAATTCAATCGGGTGAAATGAAGGAAAAAAACTGATTGTTTCACGATGTTTTTGCAAAGAAATACGAATTTATCAATCTACATACTATAGTGTTTAGAACTTATATTTTCTACATGTACATGTCCTATTACACTTGCAACTCTTAGAATTTATGTAAGGTCTGGGTAATTCAGATTCACTGGATTTGAAGTTTCCCCCTATCTCAAATTGACAGAGAAACTCGATAAAATTGCTTAAAAATAACGGCGATGGAGAAACATTGTTTTGTTATATCAATGACTTGTTTTTTTTTTTTTCAGATCCCAAAGAAAAGATGAGGACTTGGAGGGTATTACAGATAGCAGCCATTTGGTTTACGACAGTGACATCGCAGCATATTCTGCAGTCGTCTGACCCGGACCTGTTGTTTGCAGACAGAGGTGGGTGAAATGCAGCAGGTTTTTCAGTAAAATACTTACATCAAGGATTTATTTTTCCAAGTTTTCTACTAGTTCTTCGACACACTGAACTCCGAAACAGACAGCTTGTAAAAAAAATGGTTGCCTGTAAAGTCGGTTTTACGGGCGAAGATTTTACGTGACAACGTAGTGCTGCGCGCGNCACGAACACTTTACTTAAACTCGCATAGCGTTTATCTCTGAGTTTATGTGTTTCCTGTTTCATACAGCGAACTATGGACCAAATTTGACAATATTAGATATTTAACTACCTTAATTCAATCGGGTGAAATGAAGGAAAAAAACTGATTGTTTCACGATGTTTTTGCAAAGAAATACGAATTTATCAATCTACATACTATAGTATTTAGAACTTATATTTTCTACATGTACATGTCCTATTACACTTGCAACTCTTAGAATTTATCTAAGGTCTGGGTAATTCAGATTCACTGGATTTGAAGTTTCCCCCTATCTCAAATTGACAGAGAAACTCGATAAAATTGCTTAAAAATAACGGCGATGGAGAAAATACATTGTTTTGTTATATCAATGACTTGTTTTTTTTTTCAGATCCCAAAGAAAAGATGAGGACTTGGAGGGTATTACAGATAGCAGCCATTTGGTTTACGACAGTGACATCGCAGCATCTTCTGCAGTCGTCTGACCCGGGCCTATTGTTTGCAGACAGAGGTGGGTGAAATGCAGCAGGTTTTTCAGTAAAATACTTACATCAAGGATTAATTTTTCCAAGTTTTCTACTAGTTCTTCAACACACTGAACTCCGAAACAGGCAGCTTGTAAAAATAAAGTGTTTTCTCGAGGCATTGAGAACTACGTATGTAGATGCGAAGGTGGAAAAACGACCCCTGGTTTTCAAATTGCACTCAAAATTTAACGGAATATTTTTTAATTGTTTGATTGGCCAGAATTTTCTATTACACAACTAAACCTATCACAAAAAATCAGTGGAATTAACATTCACTTATTCATATATCACCTTCACTTGCTGTTCTTAGCCAGTTGCTCAGTTCTGTGAGCGTCAGTACGTTTAAAAACTGTCAACTACCGTACTGGTTATAGATCAGCTTACGATGTATTTAGAATTTTAGACGAGACATGCACGTTTTTACAATAACCTACATTTAGTTCAGGCCTTTCCGAATTTCCCCTAAGTATCTTTACATGCTTCAAAACTTATCCTCTCCTGTTTAGTCTCTAAGTATATAGTAGTGAACTATCTTTGGGCTCTACCCTTGGGAAGTAAATAAGTTGCTTACTTTCTGGGCGTACTTACAGGGGACGTCATATATAGGTGATAATAGTAATTTTAGAGTAGGTTGAGAACTTTAGATTTTATATTAAAATTAGTAGACTTACTACCTATCAGCGTTAGACATTAGTGTTTTTTTTTGTTTATATAATTATGGCTATATTCTCCGCCAAATGGTTTGAACTTTTAAATACATCTATTACAACAGTTCGATCAGGCCATTATCAGTTATCGTTTGCTGCTGACTTGTGAATTATTAGAGCATACTGGGAATCATTGCAACGGAACCAAGCATAAATGAAAATAAATCACAATTTAATCAGTGTAAATCAGTCATTGAAACTACCATTTGGTACCAATGATACCAGTGGAACAGTTGTCAGTGTTTCACAGTCCAATTTTAGTTTATTTGGATTATTTTTCACAATCTCTGCTTCAAAGTGCTGTATATTGTGGGGTTAATAATTTAAAGAGCTATGAATTCTACTGGTATGAAAATTTAGGTTACTGTTAAATTGATGCAAGTTCATTCTCGTTTTGAGGTACACAAGCACTCGTGCCAAATGCCCTATTAGGTCTCCGCGCAAGCCGTTGAACTGACGTGCCGTCTTTTTTTTGCGTTCGGCATTGTGTAACTACAAGAACTACCAGTGGTGTGTGGTGAAGTGTTGCAAGGTAAGCTGGTGCTTGCTCAGTGCTGTACACACTCGGCGGGCGCAGCAGGAACCAGTAACCAGAGTGGGGCCGGAAGAAACAGAATGTACTGCGGTCACTCACGAGAGAGCGGCGAGGCAGCCATTACACACGTGCTGTGACGTCAACTGCACTACTACGTTTATGTGGCCGACGTGTAAACTAGGAAACGATTAGGTACAGCACAGAGAAAAACACAGTTTACCTTGCAACAGTTCACCACACGCCGCTGAGAACTACAGAATAGACTAAGTACACAAACGTGAAAATGGCGTGATGGTTCATTTGATTTGAGGCGTGCCCATTCGCTGATTGGCTGGCGCGAGGCTCTGGAGTGGGACTTCTGTCTGGCTGGCTGCCTCGCACTGCGGCCGCTGATTGGCGAACGACCTTCCGACGTGTTGCTGGCAAGTGACGCCATTTTGCTGGCGCGTGCGGCTGGAGTTTGCGCTATAAGTAACTGCTTCACATATGTATTTTCAAGTATTCTTTGTTGTAACCACGCGATTGTTACTTCATGTGTGTAGAGCCTACCAGTGGCGGCTGACGAGCTGTCACACGGTGTGCTGGCACTGTACCTGGGACACTGTGCTGTAACGTAACTTCAGCTTGCTTTTTGATTCTCAACGCGAACATCTTTATGGTAACGACAGCGAAAACAACAGTCACTTGTAAATGTCTCGCATGCGGGAATCGTGCCAGACGATGCCGTTGGCAGGCGGTTTTTTTTTTCGGGGATCTCCCGTTTTCCCCGCCCTTTCATTCCGGCGCTGCTTCATACTCACCCCGCTTCACCCTCATCGTATCTCAAGACCTCGATGTTAAGAGCCGCCCAAATCTCTTCACTCACTCGTAATTGCCTTTATTTGGTACTCCGTAATCATCTCTTTATGGCTGGTTTTGTGATTTCGTGTAGTTTTAACAACACCGTTGGCTCAGTTCTGAAATAAACAATCTGATTGCTGAATCATATACATTTTTTCGGTTATTCAGAGTATCTTGTCACATATTACGTTTATAAAATAATGGTTCACTTTTAAATGGTATTAGTTTCTTAATGCATCCCCGAATAACCCGTTTACAATAAATTTACTTATATCTACAAGTTTTCAGATGGTCCTAGTTAACTTTCAGCATTACAATATAGCAACACTAAACCCGTGATCAGGTGCGTATAAGGCTGTTCACTGCGAACTTTTGAAAGCCCTGCTTAAGGTGGCGCACTAGTTACAGTTTTGTTGGCCGATCTCGATGAAATTGCGTACAATACTTTGTTCAGCTAGTTTTGTCTTGTATACCTGATTTTGTTCAATTTTTTTAAAAATTTACTAGATATATTTAATAATCAATTTTATTAATCTGTGGCCTCATAATACGAGACCTGTTGAAAATATGTGTACGAAATTGTTGTCATGTGAACATACAACCTTCCACTTTGTTTTGATGAAACTTGGTTTACGTAAGTAAGATATTTCTGTTATTAAATAATGTTTATTTGCGCCTCTGCATAATACCAATGTGCAGACTTCGGAGAAATTATCCTTTATACACTATACAAAATTTGGATACAGATAACAATAGGATATTACACTTTCAAATCACTATTCTAGCATTAGTTGGCTAGAAAAAACATTTACAACATCCGAGAAAGTGAAACTAATAATAATAAAAAGCTTAAAATTTTCGTTGGCGATAAGTGCAGGCTGCAAGGAAATTACTTCCCAGTCTGCACATCCACAGTGTATGGTCCGTCTCATATAAGTTGGCGACATTCTGACAGTCAGTGAGTGGCAACTTGAAGTATACGAAACAAACAAAGTGCCATTTACATAATCCTGTATCAGTCGATGCACGAACGAACAAAAGTTAATATTACGTTGGCTATTCTGAGTGCACTGCCGACGCACATTAGACAAGCAGAANCGAACAAAAGTTAATATTACGTTGGCTATTCTGAGTGCACTGCCGACGCACATTAGACAAGCAGAAAATACGCGACAAGAAAGGGTTCCTAGATTAATTAATACATTTTATTTTTCGAGTTTACAAAACAGTGGTTGTTAGTTTAGTGTTACAAACTGAACTTCGCGATAAAGTAGTAATGTATAGGTGTTCAATATGAAATGCACAATAAAACAACCCGTATCCAAATGAAACGCAACTTCAAAACCTTTCTTCACGTCGTATCTCCCGTTTCCAACCATGCTTTCTATACGTGCTTTACATTTATTCCAAAAGCATACAAAAATATTGCATAATATTGTTGAGTTATTTTTTCAAAAAATTTGACGAAATATATTTCAAATTCGTGTCTTTCCCAGCCAGTAATAGAAGAACAGTCAACTTTAGAAAACACACTATCTATTGAGCGATGCAAACGGCGAAAATCTCGCTCTGTCATGCCGATAACTACCGTCTCGCAAATGTTAACCCAAATTCACTGTCTTGGACTAATTAAAAAAAAGTTAGCAAATACTTAATTTTTTGCAAGGTTTTATATTTTTACTTTTATAACCTACTAATTTTTTTTTAGACAGATGCTAGTGTAAAATATTTTAAAATTTGTTTTGCGTTACAGTTCAACGGCAAGTGGATTAGCTGACAAAGTGTTGATAAAAAATACAGTCTCCACTTTACGCACCAGCTGATGGCGAAAGGATGCATAAACGAAAAGTAAACATTGGCGCTACCTTCGTCGAACTGTCAGAATCTCGCCAACTTACATGAGACAGGCGGCATGACAAAGAAGAAACAATAACTAACATTTATATTACTGCCACACATAAATGACGTGTCCGAAAATGTCAAACTTACACTCATTAAAAGCAGTAAATTGGTCGTTTTAAAGACAATGGGCAACATGCACATTTTTTTCTGGCACTTGGTTTTCAATAATTTATGTGTTAGAAATGCATTTACAAAATATCACGATTTAAAAATTAGTTTTGGAAAAGTTATGATTGAATGAAAGTTTTACGTTTGAAACGCCCGCTAAAACGCGCCTGTCGCGCCTGCTCACCCCGTGACGTCACAAGTTAGATACAACCTCGGCCGCCGCGTTTGTTTACTTCAGCGGTAATGCGCAGTTGGTTAAATATAAATTGTTTGAAGTAATGAAAAGAGAAAATAAACAGTCAAGTATACCAAAATCATTTAAATGTTTATTGTAACGCAGTGTACTGGTACATCTCACAAAACACCTGATAAAATATTTGTTAGTTACAAAAAACGAAACAAAGAGGGAGGCGTGATTTAACGCAGTTAGGCGAGACATTGAAGATGTTTAGCCAAAATAAGTTCTTTCTGTTTGCGAAGACCATTTTGACGTACATAATTGTATTTAAGGTTTTTATGTTTCCCCTATGTAGGCAGTTTTGACACTAAACTTCTTAATATCTACTATTTACATCTGACCTAACCTACATTACGGTACTATGATATTGTTTAATACACACCACAACGCGTTTAGCAATTCGTATGTGATGTATACGTGAGCATAAAAAAAATATGTTAACGTATTTCACAATAGTAAAGGCACATAAATATGTGTACAAAAAATTTTGCCACACAATGTAAATTTTACATTTTGTAAGCTTATACTTTCCAAGTTAGGCCTAACATAGAAAATTTGGTATATATATTTTTTATTAATGTAATATTACTTCTAACATTCGTTTCAAGTACACAACTATCATATTGAGGCTATATTCACATTGTATGCCTAAATAATAACATGTCACGATGTTAGCCATGAAAATTAAACATCAAATTATTTAGGTGGGGCTGAAGAGTACCTCTTGCAAAAAGTTGGGTTTATACACTGGAGTCAGAAAAACTAGCACACCTGCTAATATCCTGTAGGGCCAGACTGACACACTGTGTTCTGCCTACAATGACCAGTCTCGGCGCTCTGTTTTACTAGACTTGGAATATTTACATGGCTTTTCTGCACAATTAAGTACTTCAATATATTTTGTTATTAAAATGTACATTGCCCATTTCATTTGAAAGAGCTTGGGTATTTGTATTGTTGTTAAAATTTTACAAACACAAATCCATGCAATGCATACTATTAGCATTTTTTCTTTTATGGAAGCATACATTTTGTAAAAGGACTCGTGCAACATTTGAATTTTACCCCCTGATAACGCAAAGGTTAACTAGAAGTGGCAAAACGTCTTGATTTTACTTATTTTAGTAAAGGCAGAATCACTTGATTACCAATTATTTGATAAAGTCATGAGTCACCCTGGGAGGGATCCCAGCCATCACTGGTTCAGTTTTTTCTAGATGTGAGCTAGCGTGGTCATAAGAAGGACCACAAAAAATTACTGACTCAGGAGAATGAATGAAAAGAAAAGTTAAAACGAATTCGTCCCCAAAAATATTTAGTTTACAAACATTTACATGTATTTACAATAGATTTTTTAAACATTTTATTTTAATTGCTAAATAAATTATGGTTTATAGTCATTGTCTAGCCCGTATTTTTAACGCAATGAAACTTATATTTTGATTAAACCAATGACTATGTGCATTGCAGATATACACTTTTGTTTATGTGGCAATTAATACCAGTGAAATATTTAGCAATATTTTTTAACTGCTTAGGTGTTTTATATTAAAAGCTTTGATAATATTTTATAGTTACAGGTTTTGTACCTCATAATGGAAAGATACCATAATATTTAAATAGTTTCTCTTGTACATATGCGCCATAAATCCTGGGATAGGCTATAAACAAAACATATTTATGTGAACTGAAGATGTCTTCTTCTGCGCAAACAACGCCTTCTGCCAGTAGTAGCCTGCATACTAAAATTCCCTAAAAAAGACTATTAGAATCAGAAAAAAAGGGCCACACAGTTCGTAAAAAAAGTAATATATTTTTCTTCCAAATGTAGAACTGGAGCATGAATGCCTAATTTGAATTACTGTGGTAAGTGTATTAATTTCTGTATTTTTTGTAATGCTTGACTGCCAATAGTATCAGCGTAGGTCTAACTTCTGCAGTTATAATAATACGGAGCCAATAAGGCTTAACATCTCTCTGCTGAGGCACAGCCACTTTTAATATAAAAAAAGGCAGTGGTTCAGCTATGTTCAGTGCGAATATACTGGAAGAGATATGAAATGTGTACAAACTGCAGAATGAAGTATGGACGTATTCGTGGGCATGCTCGTATGCATATGCTTGAGTATATAACATATATATATATANCTGCAGAATGAAGTATGGACGTATTCGTGGGCATGCTCGTATGCATATGCTTGAGTATATAACATATATATATATATTGAACATCCACCAAACAATTCAAAACGTTATTAGGAGTGACTTTGTGTACTGAGAGTAAGCATGGAAACTACAGTAATCAAGGTCTTACTTATTACATAGATAGGTTTCATACAACAGAGAGAACATATATCATATTCGGCATGTCCTGCTGTTTAGCATACTCTAAGAGTCCAAAGTCATCTATAATTCTAGTTAGTGTTTACAAAATTAATAGAGTTATCAAATCCCCAACTTCTGCAATTATGATTAATAATTCACGAATGATCCATAATTTGAAAACGAAGACTATTCAGTTCACAACATCTGGCATTCTGCATTACTTAACGTTACTAATATTTATTTTAACTTAATTTTTAAGAATATGCGAGAAGCCGGGAACTTCCGAAGGTTTATGTATTCCTATTTATATGAAGTTTTAAGAAATATGGAATATTTTATAGGTGCTCCACACATCCATGATATCGTACTCGCACCGAGTGAGGTGTTGCAGTGGTGAAAAAAACAAACTCACTTTCAGGAGGAGGAACTGTTTTGACTTCCAGTCCGGCCATCCTGAGGCTCTCCGTTATCACTCCTAGTGAATGATGGGCTGGTTTATATGGCATTTATTTTGCGCTCAAGATATAAACAGTTCCCTGTCCCTGCTTCTCCCAGCAACTTGCTCCATTTCAGACGAGCCTGCTGTCAACGCGACGTAAAGATCTATCTACCTACCTACTATAACAAACTCGCAATATATAAATTGCAACAAATAATATGTAAATTACGCCGGAATGATGGACTGGGCTGCACAACACCCTAGTAATGGCATTAACGTATAACAAATTCATTTGCCATAGATATTGAAAAATATTGGAAAAGGAGTGGAATTTGATGTGGCTAGAAGAGAAACACGCACCGGATTCATACATTCGTTCAAGTATTCTAGTCCTTCGTTTCTTTAAAAAAAAGTTAATTCGGAAATTTAAGGAAAAAAGAAATGAAAACGATAGTCTTCTTCGGTGTACAGTTTTCTTGCGACATACGCTAGTTGAGGGAATGGCAATACTATGTTTTTTTTTACACTGAGAAAACGGTTATGTTGAATATAACAAAATTTTTTTTGTGCAGCAAAATCAATTTTTTTCTATCTTATTAACCGACTATGTTATTCCTGAAAACATATTTTTTTTTGTTTGTGGCTGTCCCAAACACGTAAAATTTGGTTGGCGGAAATAAAGATTTCTATGTTTGTCCATAAACCACAGTTTCGGTTATAAATTTAAGGTCCAACAAGACCGGGTTCCGAACCCATATTCATTACTGTTGAATTCTGTCTCTTAACAACCACGGCCATCGTAAAAGTTTTGGCAATTCACTTTTTTTTATTGTTTTAGATAGTTCAGTGCATGGCATGAACGTATATTTGCTAATATGTCAACTTATGCATTTTTTGGTTGAAATCGTTGGATTGTCTTTACCACTGTTAAGCATCAATAAATACATTAAACACACTGCAGTCGTTCTAATAGTCAGAAAAATTACAAATGAACTCTCGAGTTATAAATTTGAATGACGGCCATCCAATGACTCGGTTGCGCTACAGCAAACTTAATACATGTCAGTACTGCACCAAGCTGATTTTGTTGCCGTGAAAAAGTCTATAACGATGGACATGTATGATTGTTAGCTAAACAAACATTTATTAAATTCTAAATACATGTTTGACTCTGCCATGATACTTATGATTTTGACGGTAACGGAACTAATTAGTTGAACGGACTTGTAAAATAGTTGTGTATGTATCCATAAATACGTTTAAATGATGCTGGGACAGCTAAACAATTATTTGACTCAACAAGTTATATTTAAATGTTTCGTTTGTTTGAAGGGAATAAATGCAAAAGTTTGGAGAAACAGCAGATTGGTCGAGAGAACAAAATATTGTTCAGTGTAAAATTGTTTTCAAGCAAATGTATTAGAACTTGCAGCTAAACCTTTTTCTAGGGCGTATGCACGTATAAATACACACAGTGTGGCTTTTTTAAAAGAGATAAAAATTTCATTTCTTTTGTTTTTATATGTGTATAAATTTTTGTTGCAAAGTGTTTTCTGTCAGAACAGTTTATTGTGTGCTGTGGTGATAAGTTTATGCAACAGTTTATTTTAATTATAAATTATACATATTCATTATTCCGCATGATAGCACTTATGGCAATCACGTAATTAATATCCCATCCTTAATAATATGTGATTCCAACAGTAATTATTCTGTTCAAATAAAAATACGTACACACATAAATACTGAAGAGCCAACAAAACTGGTAGACCTGCCTAATATCGTGTAGGGCCCCCGCGAGCACGCAGACGTGCCGCACGATGACGTGGCGTGGACTCGACTAATGTCTGAAGGTATGCAGGAGGCAATTCACACCATGAATCCTGCAGGGCAGTCCACAAATCCATAGGAGTGCGAGGCGGTGGAGATCTCTTCTGAACAGCACGTTGCAAGGCATCCGAGATATGCTCAATAATGTTCATGTCTGGTGATTTAGGTGGCCAATGGAAGTGTCTAAAGTCAGAAGAGTGTTCCTGGAGCAATTCGGTAGGAACTCTCGACGTGTGGGGTGTCGCATTGTCCTGTTGGAATTGTCCACGTCCGTCGGAACGCACAATGGCCATGAATGGGTGCAGGTGATCGGACAGGATGCTTACGCATCAGTCACCTGTCAGAGTCGTATCTAGACGTATCAGGGGTCCCATTTCACGCCAACTGCACACGCACCATACCATGACAGAGCCTCCACCAGATTGAACAGTCCCCTGTTGATATGTAGGGTCCATGGATTCATGAGGATGTCTCCATACCCGTAAACGTCCATCCGCCCGATACAATTGGAAATGAGACTCATCATACCAGGCAACGCGTTTGCAGTCATCAACAGTCCAATGACGGTGTTGGCGGGCCCAGGAGAGGCATAAAGCTCTGTGTCGTGCAGTCAACAACGGTACACGAGTGAGCCTTCGGCTTCGAAAGCCCATATCAATGATGGTCTGTTGAATATTTCGCACACTGGCACTTGTTGATGCCCCAGCATTGAAATCTGCGCTAATTTGAGAAGGGGTTGCACGTCTGTCAAATGATTCTCGTCAGTCGTCTTTTGTCCCGTTCGTTCACGATCTTTTTTCGGCCTCACTGATGTCGAAGATTTGATGTTTTACCGGATTCCCGATATTCACGATACACTCGTGAAACTGTCGTACGCGAAAATCCAAATTTTATCCTTACCTCGGGGATGCTATGATCCATCTCTCGTGCGCCGACTATAACACCACGTTAAAACTCACTTAAATCTTGATAACCTGCCATTGTAGCAGCAGTAACCGATCTAGCAACTTTGCCAGACGCTTGTTGTCTTTTATAGGCGCTGCCGACCGCTTCGCGTTACTCTGATTGGTTCCATACCTCTGTTATTTGCATACGCACTCCTATACCAGTTTTTTTTTTTGGCTCTCCAGTGTATATCTGTGAGTATAAAGTGTTGTTTAGCAACACAATGGCCTTGCAGTAAAAATTTGATGATTGTGGATTTTGTCAAAAATATTGTATTAAATCAATGATTTTATGCAAATATCTAACATATACATAAAAAATTGAGTTCAAGTACGTAATTTTTTTTCTGTTTTTTTTTGGCATGAAATAAAATCTTCTGGACGAATTTTTCAAAATCGCTGTGAATGTGGTAAGTCTTAAACCAATTCTTAGGTATGTAACATCCTATATCAAAAGGAAGATACGTAATAAATTAATTTAGATATACATTTTTTTCCCAGCACGTATATTTATGCACATATCTTGTTTGTATTAGGTTATTGGTACATTACTGTTTCGTTATGTTGGTGGAATAAAATCAAAGTGTAAAAAATCATGCGATGTCAAAAATGAGCTCAGCAGTGTAAGACCACAATGTTTTTTTTGTTAATACCAGGTTGCTGTACATAATTTGATGTGGTAATCACTTTAATTCCGATGAACGAAGCCACGGTTTATTAATTTATTCATTTTATTCAGTTGTATTTATTAATTTTAATTATATTAATTTTTATTAATTTATTTATTTTCATATTTTATTTTTATTTTATTTATTAATTTTTGTTATGACAAAGACAACAATACAAGTACCTGTCCGGCTTGGTTGTGAGTAAAATCTGTGTTTGATTTCAATCTACCAGATTCATTGGCAAATCCAAATTCCGAGTGGGCAAAGTCGCGAGCAACAAATTTATTTTGTATCTTCCAGATACCAACGTCTACAGATACCTGGTTTTCGCGAAGAGATCCAAGCAGCCTTGGTTTAGATGAGCTACGTGTACACCGAAGTTTTCCTCTGGTTATTGACCACGTGTCTTTGAGAAAATATTTTGCGGAATGTGACATCCTATCTGAATTTGGTTACCCTGTTTCTTAACATCTGTGGTTCGCGGGCAGGAATTCAAGACATGAAACCGATAAAACCATCCAGTGGACTTAAAATGTTTTGAAATACACATCCTAGAAACACTTTTCGCAAAAATAAAGAGTCCCTAGCAATGTCAACGACACATTCATTTTTAACGACAACTTCATTTTATTTCATTCTACATCACGCTAATACAATGTAAAATTGTAATTCCAAGCGTGCGAATCCGCGTTTAACAACTGCCAATAAAGTAACCGTTTTTCCCATTGTTCCGACTTGTAGGTTGTAGTCTTCAAGCGTAATGTTAGGTTTCACTAAGACCTAAAAAGTAGTTAAATTTCCTTGGCTGAAACTTCCGCGAATACGTGGATGTACCTATCGGTATTGTATTTTGGTTAGTACCCCTTCCCTGGTCAAAATTATCTAATTAGATTTTACACAATTTAATGGCTTGATCTTGATAATTTGCTATTATTTTGCATACTGATACATTATGGCGTACGTTTATACAGTGTATAATGTTTCATTGAATACATGTTTATTTAAAGTGTACGAAGTACTCTTTCATGTCTGCTGTAATCTATAGATCGGCAAACTTGTATAGATCCCTATACAGAGTGGTCTGCCTAACGTGGACACCCCCAAAATTTCCGTAACGGTTGCAGATCAAGAAATGTGTGTTCGCTGAATGAAATTACGTACAGGGGCAAGTAGTATGCCGCAAAGTGATTATTCGTAACACGTGTATGTACAGAAATAATCAACCCACATATGGTTTTTCCCCTGAAAACGCATATTTATTCCAACGGTATCTGAAAGTACGTGCAAAGAGGAATTCGGTGATGTAGCACATGCAATGGAAAGTAACACAGAAACGCCAAGAAATAATGTGCAAACATGATTAAGTTAAGTGGGCCGGTAGCATGGGGCAATGAACCTGTACTCACAACTGTAAACAAGCCGTGACTCATCCTGGCGAGACCGCTCCCTAATAGCAGCGCAGAACCAGTCCCCGTAATCTGTTATGGTAAGTGGTATTGCAGTGTGTGGCTCTACTTACGCAATGAAGTTCACGAATGAGGAAAAACTGGACGCTCTACTTATTACGGCGATTGTGGCAGAAATCCCCAGCAAGCCGTAAAAGTGTATGGTGAAAGGTATCCTAATCGGACGCACATCTCACGGCAAACGATACGAAGAAACCCCCACATGTGTACGCGAGAACGTTTCAGGTTCGTAGGAATAAGTAAAACAAGTGTGTAACGGTTACTGCGCCAACGGAAATTCCATCCATGTTACGTGGCTCTTCATCAGGCATTACGNAATTCCATCCATGTTACGTGGCTATTCATCAGGCATTACGTGAAGGTGATTTCCAGCAGCGTGTTCAGTTTTGTAGGTTTGTTTTGATGTCTGCATGGGTTGACAGTAATTTTCTGAAGAACCATGGGCGCGTAAATTTACGAAGTATGCACTACTGGGCGACGAAGAATCAGCGTTGGGTCAGGCACATGGAGCACCAGCGACAGTGGAAANAGTATGCACTACTGGGCGACGAAGAATCAGCGTTGGGTCAGGCACATGGAGCACCAGCGACAGTGGAAAGTGAACGTGTGGCGTGGAATCGTTTGAGAATACGTCATAGGGCCATATTTCATTCAAGGGAAATAACCGACTTTACATACGCCCATTTCCTCAGCGAGACCTTACCGGCACTTCTGGAAGACATACCACTCGACACACGTCGTGATATGTGGTTTCAGCATGATGGTTGTCCTGTGTATTTTGTTTTGGTGGCCAGGCAAGTGTTAAATTTAATGTTTCAAAACTGTTGGTTAGGGCACGGTGGTGTTATAAGATGGCCAGCTCGCTCCCTCGACCTCACACCTCTGGATATTTTCCTATGGGGAACATTGAAAGATAGAGTGTACAACACGGTCCCTACGACGCCAGAAGACATGCAGAAACGCATTGTGGCAGCTTGCAAAGGTAGTATGCCAGAATCACTTCAGGTTGCTCGTCGCTCGTTACATGTGCGTTTACAGATGTGTATTGCTGTCGATGGTTAACACATCGAGCATATGTTGTGAAAAGGCCTAATATGAAGCGCTTCAACGACAACTGTGCTCTTTGGTACTGTGCATGCGGATGCGATTGCATTACTTATTAGTTTGGTTNATGAAGCGCTTCAACGACAACTGTGCTCTTTGGTACTGTGCATGCGGATGCGATTGCATTACTTATTAGTTTGGTTTGTTTTATTTTTGTTGTGCATCTGTACTCACTCGTTACTCAGTACAGTTAATGACTAGGAAACACATCTATTAAATTACGTTGGTATCTGAATAAAATGTAACTTGCACTCACATTGTCCGTCTTCCCTACTCTGCGGTGCTCTCCTTTGTCCAATATCGCATCCCGTGCCCCTTGCCCCATTATGGTAGGCGCTACGCTGNTGCTCTCCTTTGTCCAATATCGCATCCCGTGCCCCTTGCCCCATTATGGTAGGCGCTACGCTGCTACAAGGAAGCGGTCCCGCCAGGATGAGTATATTTGCACATTATTTCTTGGCGTTTCTGTGTTACTTTCCATTGCATGTGCTATATCACTGAATTACTCTTTGCACATACTTTCAGATGNTTTCTTGGCGTTTCTGTGTTACTTTCCATTGCATGTGCTATATCACTGAATTACTCTTTGCACATACTTTCAGATGCAGTTGAAATAAATGTACGTTTCCAGGGAAAAAATCATAAATGGTTTAATTATTTCTGTCCATACACGTGCTAGGAATAGTCGCTTTGCGGCAAATTACTTGTCCCCGTAAGTAATTTCATTTAGCGAAAACAACATTTGATGATCTGCAACCGTTCCGGAAATTTTGGGGATATCCACGTTAGGCAGATCATTCTGTATATCTATTTTACTTCATAGTATTTTTTATTGTAAAAACAATGTTGCGTATTAATTATAATCCATGATGAAACTTGGACAGTTAGCATAATTGTTCTGTGTTTGTTTCTGTGTAACTTGATGTGGTGTCAAAAAATGGCAAATTGTAATAGATCTTGTAGTTTGTATTATTACTGCTCTCTGTCATTAGCGAGTTTCATGATTAAAAAATGGATGTTTGTTTTAAATTAAATAAACTCACTTAGTTAAATTTATTTGGTAACTACTGTACAATATTGCATAAATGGTAAATGAACAGAGGATAATTTGAGTAAACCATCGCTAATTGTGCATAAAGGTTTTGCAAGATTTGTTCGTGAGAGGTCGCAATTAGCTCAGTTTTCCTCTGCCCTGCTGTGTGCAGCGAGAGGGCACAGCAGCGAACACGCTGTTCCACACCGCGCCACAGTTCGCCAGCTGCCGCCTGAGTCTACGGAGAGCTTCACTGCTGTCTGCAGTAAAGTTCTCATTTTGTGTTTGGGGCCGCGTTAGTGTAGTGGTTAGACTACTCGCCTCTCATCTAGGCAAACTGGGTTCGATTCCCAGTGGGGTCACTCCTGGATTTTCTCATGGGGGAATCGCGCGGACAATGCCGCTGGACGGCGGATTTTCGCGGGGTTCTCCCGTTTCCCCCGCCCTTGCGTTCCAGCGCTGCTTCTTACTGACATAGCTTCATTATCATCTCGCCCACATTCTTCCGTCCCTCATTTGATATTTAGCAGTTTGAAAATAAATTTTTTAACTACGCTGAAGAACTCCACTATAACGTTTTATCACTTTATGTTCTATAAACTTTCACTGCAATTAGAACCAAATCTAAAGAAACCGTAACATTATTACAAACATAAATAAGTTTCATTTACGCCGATGGTTCCTAAAATATTTATAAAATAAAATGCAAACAAAATAATTGGCTTCGTTATAAAATATTACACTTTAAATAACGCGTTTATATAATGTACATTAAGTCTACAACACTTGCTTCTTAAAACTCAACATTAGTTTTACAGATTCCACACTAAGCTGTTGTGAAAATCACTCTAATTTATTTGTAATGATACAAAAGTATTTGGCAACTAGTTCTTAAAGAATTACTTTTACAATTAGAAAAAAAAANCTAATTTATTTGTAATGATACAAAAGTATTTGGCAACTAGTTCTTAAAGAATTACTTTTACAATTAGAAAAAAAAAACTGCAGTGTAAGGTAATGTTGGCAGGGAATCAGGTGAAATAGTTCCTTGTAATAACGCGTTATTAAANAAAAAAAAACTGCAGTGTAAGGTAATGTTGGCAGGGAATCAGGTGAAATAGTTCCTTGTAATAACGCGTTATTAAAAGCGTAATATTTAATAACGGGCCAATTATTTTGCTAACGTATTGTTTATAAATATTTTAGTGATAACTAGCGTAAATCAAACATTTTTATGTTTGTAATAATGCTACAGTTTCTGTAGATGGAATCTCGGGTGATAATTCACCTGATTCCTGAAAAATTTTATTTGTACACATGCCAAAAAGTGTATACAACGGAGAAAAGGAGAAAAGTAAGAAATTAAGTAGCAGTTTAAAAATTGCTAAGTTAACAGTGAACGAACTATATGAAGAATGTAGGCGTGTGGGGAGGGGGGGNGGGGGGGAGGGTACCGTTTAGACTGTTTGTTATAGGTATAGGCTGTTCATAGTTAACTGAGCACTTTAGAAATCGTCCCTGCCCTCTTCTGCATACATTTTAACTGGAATACTGACTGGCATGCACCTTGGTTACGACGGAGGGAAAGTATTTTTTTTTTGTTATCAGTGTCTTTTACTCTTTAGAATATTTCAATAAGTAATACTAAACTTTTACATGGTCCTTGAGTGGCAATCGATAACAGGCGGAACATTAACATTCACTTTATGAGCATTATCCATATAACTTTTATATCAACATATTTGTATATATTCATATCTAATACAAATTCTGTATATAGTGTAGTGACAGTGTTACCGTTAAAGAAACACAATCTTTTAACATCAGAACAAAGTTATTTTGTATAAATTATGTGTATATATTTTTTATATAACATGTTGATATCATGAAAAATCCTACCCTTGATGCCGGGAATGTATATTTGATTCTAATAAGAAATAATATTAGTTCTAGGTCTTAAAGACGAATGAAATATTCTGGGTAAACATTTGTGGATACTGAAATTATTTATTTTGCTTTCTGTTTTTTAAAGCATGTAAGTGTAAGAATTAACAAAAATTTGTAATCTCTTAACTTATATGGGGATAATTCCATAGTTTTACTTGTCCGACGCATGAATAAAATTATAAAGTCCATGTCAATGTTAATTTTACATATTGCTGAAGAATACATAATGTACAGCCTTTAAAGCTCAGTTTCACTTCTTTTGCAGAAATTCTTCGTTTTCGTCTCATAATTTCGGATTCAGGGTAATTTCTGACAGTGTACGATTATAGAAAATTTACATTTTACCAGTTGTTTAATATTTTTGTGCAAAATTTCAATTGTGTGTTATCTGCTTGCTGTAAAAAGCCAGGAAAATATTTATAGTTTATCAATAAGTTGCTGCCTTTTTGCAAGCAGGAAGTAACATGCAGTAAAAATAAGGCACAAAAGTATTAAATAAGTAGTAAATTTAGTGTAAGCAAACATTTCCGGCAGGAAAAGGAATAATTTGTACAAAATGGGCGGAGCGGGGCCTTAGTTGTGGGTACGGCTTGTTGCAGTGCACGGAGGCAGGGTGCTGACGTCGCACTTCCCGGGCCTGGGCCACCCCGGCGCCGGCTTCAGCAACTTCTTCACTGAGCACGGCTCCGACCAGCGGCAGTACCAGCCGTCAGGCGACATCTTCGAGCACCTGCAATCCCACTTCGACGACGGCTCCCCTCCCTCCTCCTTCGGGTGCGTATTGTCTATTCGCGCTTTCCCCACACTTTCTGAATACATTCTTTGAAAAAATCACCCCATATATGACGTGCTTGGTTGTTTATTATGTATATCGTATATCACAAACGTTTTATATTCCTGCTAACATAGAAAGTATCTTATTTTAGATTAGATTAAACTCTTACATACATTTAATTTATAAATCATAATCTTTCATTTACGGTTAGTACGAATAAAAACAGAGGGAAAGTAGGTGTGTTGGTAATGCCTAGTAGGTGAGAGAAGAGATTTGGGCCGGCTCGTAGCGAGGTTTTGAGAGTTGTTGAAGTGGGAAAGGTGGAGGGCATGATTCACACATGCGAAAATCTGGGAGTAACCCGGTTGGAGATTGAATTCAGTTTGCCTTGGTGGGAGGCGAGCAGGCTAACCGCTCAGCCACCGCGGCCCCATGCGTAGTAAGAAATTGTTCCCATACAAAAATATTATTAAAGCGAGTGCGCACGGTTGCGGTGCGTTTTACTATATTGTGTGTAATCTTCTAGACTCAGTTAAGCTTTGTTTGCTTCAGGTGGAGGAATATCCTGAAAGTAGAACTTAAGAAGGGCTCCAGAAAAGTTGGAATAACCGTGTCGGGACTATACTCGCTCCTGTATGCTGCACGTGTACGCTTGTCGCGCGCAACAGACAGAGCGGAAAGCTGCAGCGAAAATTAAGGCGCCTCCCTTGTAAACGATTTAAAGCGCCTCAAGGTCGCTTCCGGCCGTAAGGCGCCGTTCACGCTAGGGCGATATAAGATAAGCGATGTATCGTAAGGAATATATTGCGACGATATATTTCCAGGAAGGTTCATGACAGCGGGCGATAAATCGGCACGACCTGTGCGATAAAAATGTGGTGGGAACACAATTCTCACTACTTCAGTTACAAAAATGAGCTCAAGTGAGGAAGACGTTATAGTGACTTATTGGTTCAGGCGTAGAATGAGAAGAAAAAGAAAATACTGGGTACATCCCTACAATCTTACCAACGTGCACCATAGCTCGGCTGTTGTTTCTGGAGAGCTTTCTCAACATTAATCAAAATTCAGGGAGTTTTATCGAATGAATCCCGAAAACTTTCATTTTCTGAAAAGCCTAGTGTCACGAACCCTTGGAAAAAAAGATATACACTAGGGGAAGGCTGTTTCTCCAGATGAAAAACTTCTGATTACTATAAGGTAAGTCGATATGAATATAAACAGCAGTATTTATACAATTTAGCAGGTTTGTTTTCATAATTTGTTACAGAACTGCGGCTGTGGGATAATAGATTTGAATTCCGAAATCGTTGCAATATTGCTCATGTGAGACTGAGTTTGTAAGGTGTGATGACGAACTCCATACAGAGATATGTCACTTGCGATATGTTGTGCAATCGCGCAACTGTGAACCTGTTTTATCGCCTCCCTAAGATTTAAAGTATCTGTCTGTGCCTGTCGCGTATCGTGTATCGTTTACGATATATCGCTTATCTTATATCGCCCTAGTAGGGAATGGCGCCTTAGGAAGCGTGGCGACAGCGATGGAAAATAGCATGGAAAATAGCATAAACGAGCTATGCGTGCATGGTTTCCTCTGAATTTTAGGTGTATAGTGTTTTAATACAGCAATCTGTTCAGAAAAGATACCTGTAGTTTAAAACATTATTTTACAGGAGAATCAATATCGGGAGGACTACTTACAGCGATATTTGCTGACTTTCGCACTTTTCAACGACCACATTTCTGTGGTGTCCCAGAACAGAGGATTAAGTCAAAAATGCTATATTTTCAGGAGAGTCCAAATTCGTACTTCCAGTATGCAACATTACCATCTATTATTTGATTTCCTGCCATAACTCGGTTTTCTTAGTAGTAAATAACAATGTCCACCTATTCCCGGACATAGTTCACGCTAACAGTTTTTGGCTTAATCCTCTCTTCCGTAATACCACAGATATATGTTTCAAAAACCAAATGTATAAACTGACAACAAAATATCGTCTTTTATTAGGGGTCTCCCTAGAAAATATTGCCCGTGAAGTCAGTTTTTGCGCGAATACACGTGTATAAGAAGATAAACGTTCTGGGAATACTTTTTCCCCCCAGGAAAGGCAAGAAAACAATTACAGGCACATGTTACTATCTACTTTCACGTATTAATTTTACTGCAAGAAAAAAAAAGCGACAATGGTTAAAAACAGTATTTTTGAGGCATTTCCGCGCAGTTTCTTCAAAGGAAAGGAGAAAAGTACAAAGCAGCTTCGCACCTTTAGTTTAATCCATTGAATTGCATCACGTGTAATAATATCCTCATCTTACAGATCTGATTTGCGAGAAATTACACTCTTCGTGGGGATGCATATCATAATGTTGGGATTGCCCGTCGCAGTGTTTCTTTACAACCACACATGGCAGTCAGGCGTTTAACATTTTTTATTAGAGATTTACATTATGGCGGAGGTATCCCCGCCATATTTTATTTACGTACATTCCTTCATAACTTAATTCCATATTCAGTGTTTGAAAACCAAGCTTGTTACGCCACAGGGAAAATCGTAAAACTTTGGGCGCGGTAATGATTTACTGACAATTAAGACAAGCTAGAAATGAATCGCATATATTGACTACAACATGACCATCAGTTCTGTCGGTCTCTGCCCTATTCCTATTTAGAATAGTTCTGTTGGTTCACACAACACCGGACATGCTTACCATACTGTACAAAGATCATTACTGGCTGCCTCTTGCCAATATAATGCCGCGTTCAAGGTGTCCCAATAAAATGTTATTTTCTTTGTAAAATTATATATACAGTTCATCCTGTTCTTTTGAGCAACTTACTCTGAGTGACGTTGCCGTAATATACTAGGTTGCAGTGGCAAAGTAACAAAGTAACCTACACGGTCTGTGATTCTTCCCGCGGGCACAAATTTATTTTATTTTCCCGTGTCTTCAAAAATGCGGATGTCGTAATGTTATAACAAACTCCATGTAGTTAAATCCCGGTGATTTAATATTACGTCGGTAGCATTCAAAGCGTTAACAGTTATTTCGAAATCCATCTTCTTTTTCTTCCGTTACACTTTTGACATCTGTGACCGTAATCAAAGGTTCTCTCATTACTTAATAATTTTTGTCTCACATGGGAAATATCGATATTAATAAAACCGCACAGACTTAAAAAAATCCCATTCTGCAGTTCTCTATACCATGTCATACTTTGATTTTAACGTCCTGTCATGAAGTTTGATTAGCCTACTTCGTCGATATTTTTCAAAGGTCTGCTGTTTCACATGTTTTATACCAAACTATTTGTAATGCGCCATGTATCACCAATTATTGTAGCAGTCCAATAAAATCACTATGATTTACACAGCGCCAGCTAACTCAGGGAGAGTGATGAGGAATCTAACGAGCAAAACTACAATAATTAACAGTCACCACAACTCATTTTAAATGCCCGCAAGGAATTATCACGAAGGTGTTCTTATTGAATTCCCGAGTATTTAATAACTTCTCAAAAATTCCCCACACTGGGCCTTTAATGTATAAAATGTCAATGAGGACTCCGGCGAGTGTTCGGCACTCACGTCCCGAGACTAATAAAGCAATAGTCTATGCACAAGACTTTCGAAAGCCTGTACTCCCCAGTCCCATCTATTTCATTTCTGCCACGTCTTGGCGACAGACTACTTTCTCGCCACTCGGGTTGACGTGACGATCCACGAAATGTGTCCTCTCGGAGCCAACCAGAGAGGCGGACCCTCTAAGCCCCGCCTACACGGTCTGTGATTCTTCCCGCGGACACAAATTTATATTCCAAATGAATATTACATAGTCTCCTCTCAGGACTGACTCTAAACAGCTATTTAACATCACCCAAAACACTAGAATTTTATAAAATAATAATTATACAATTAGAGCCTAGCCATTTACACCTGACACAATCTCTATGGGTTATCAACGTATATTGATTTAATAGTCTACAACGATGGAATGTTTTTATTGTTATTAAAATATGTGACTCATTATATTAATGTTACTTGAAAAGTTACGAAATAAATAGCGTTTGGAAATTCACCGACAAGTTACAATAAACTTTAAAGTATTTTTGTAAACATAACACAAAATTATAGAACTTTATAAAATCATTCAGGGAAAATTTGTACCATATTGAAACTATGGAAGTAGAGTAAAAACATTGACAGTGTCTAGTTTGTTGTCCGCCTTTTACTTAGGAAATTTTGGTATTAAAAATAACGAAGGAACCAGCGCGGTAGTAAACTGATCTTCCAACCAAACACGAAAACGTAAAGTAGAAAATCTGATTACACGCGGGCTGCCATAGTTTCTGTCCTTTCCTCTCTGTTTGGTATCATCGGCGCAAATGTGAACCAGTGTTATTTTCTTCGCATGGCAGCTGTGTTATCGGCGATTCGCAGTTAACTGAGGAATTGTTTAAATATTGCTTAGTTATTTCCTCCTGTAGAGCGAAACATAAGGTAGGCAGTGTCTCAACGCGCGAACTGAGCTTAACATACTGTTTACAGTTATAAAACTTTGAAATGTTTCCACACATTATGCAAGAGTTTTGATGCAATAAGTATTTCATACGTTTAGGTATAATACAATAAAAACATGAACGTGCAGACCTGTTGGACGACTAAATAGAAACAAATGTCATGCCACTGAGCGCATGATTTTGATGGAACAACTTGTTATTATTGGATATACACGATTTATTGTTAAGGGCATGCACAGAAGACGGAAATCAGTCTACCTCACCTTTAGCTTATGTTTCTTCCCGCTGCGAAATAATGTCGCTTACCTTAGGAAAATGATATGTGCGTTTATCATACATACGTTGCTGTGAATTCACAGGACATTCATTCTTTCATCTTGTACATTTTTACTATAATATTTACAAAACCTCATTTAAGTGGCCAACACTTTTAATACATAATTTTTTATTATGACTTTGAACTATGTTCTTGTTACTCGTTTCTAGCTTCATTAGGAGCATGGCAGTGAAATATGAATTAATATGCATGCACTAATGAGCAGGATTTAGTTTCCAGAAATATATTTTAGTGCTGAGTCAATCGAAAACAAGCTATAAGCACATTGTCTGCGTAGGCAGTTTGTCGCATTTTCGGTGAGAATACGTGAATATGCAAGTGGCTGGGAAACTAAAGAAATTTAGTGATACATGAGCAAAATGAAAAGGAAATGCTTTGCTGCCCTTGTCCTGCTGCATGAGCATGTGTCTTTACAGTACAGCTTTCTTATATCTGCGAAGGTTGCTTAGCGAGGAGGGTGAGCAGAGCAGAAATTATACACTTGCAATAATAATGCTTTTGCTACAGTACCACTACTCGTACAAGTCTTCTGACATCACTTTCATCAGCTGGCCCCTTCTTTCTTCTTCTAAAGGTTCAGTAGTTTTTTATTTGAAAAGAGAGTATCATCTTACGAAATAGGGAAACTTAACGATTATTTGCGTGAATAAATATGATGGCCACAACGTGCGTTAAATTATTTTGAAGTACCTCTTTGATAAGAAATACAGTACTCGTACTGCTTTAGTTTCTGCAAGGAAAATGACTTCCGATGACTTCCTAGGAGTCAAAGGCTCGGAGAGGCTGGCAATATAGTAGTAGCTTCATAGTCTAGGATCCTTACAACGTCTGTCTGAGTTTTGGAGGTGGCATCAGGGCCTTTCTAACTCCGCTGTGTAAACTGGCAAGCATTCAGCCAGAACTACCTGTTGCAGGAACATATTAGCTTGAACTTCTGACGGAGTCTCGATTGCACTGAAATTCATGAATTATATTGATATATTATGAGTACTATTTATGACGTTCTATTTCTTTGGCCATTAAGGATGTTTATAAATATCATTTTCAGAGAACCAAATATTTGTATGTGTGTGCTGCACCGTCTAGTATGAATCCATAAAAATAAGTAAACTGCAATTTAAAAATTATGTTTACATCGTTGAGCTACTGAGAAGTTATGTTTTGCAGGCAGCATATAAGGGGATAAGAGCAATCGATACCGAGTACATCTGCAAAACGTATCACTACAGGAACATGGACTCGATCATTTTTCGCTTGTTCATTTATAAACTCGAAGGCTCTGTCACTTGAAAAGTTGGGAGAAAACAGAAAATTCAAAGACTGTCGTAACAGAGCTACACCAACAAACCGCACCAGTGCAGGCAGGTTCGTCACGAAAAGGTAATCCGAAAAAATATGTATATATGACTTACTCTGTTACCTAACAATGGCCTGCGTCTTCGAAGTTGGAGACGAGAGACGATACTTTTTCGAAAATATTATGGAAAATAATTTCAAGTCTCGAGTGTGGTAATAAAGTGTACCTAATTGACAAATATTTACATACACTGCAAAACCTGTCGCTGTAATTAAAACATGTTGTGATGAATTCCTAATACTAATCTTTCTTTACAAAAAATTAGCGGTAATCTTATTATTTATTAACAGTATATTATTAATCATCATGCTAGGTCACTCAATCCCACTTATTTTAAGGATATCCCCCATAATTTTAGTAAAAATAAGTGAAACAACTGCAGGATGGCGATCTACATTATATTCGAGGAGACACAGCAGTGTTAAACTGGTGTATATATAATCATACGCCTGTGAAGAAATGGGATGTGATACACTTGGGTACACCAAAACTGTGTTCATAAACTACAAGCAATGCTTGATGTTGCACTAGGACTATAATCGGTTGAACATCATCGCCCTATGAGCATGTCACCTTAGCGACTACAGCCAGTGAAGGTCTTTCAGACCCCACTCTGTGTTAGATCTCTTCCATAGGCCCCAAGTGTCGCTGCCAAGTACGCATGTATATATTATTCAGTCTTGTATTTTGTTTAAGTTCAGTTCTCAACCTTTCGTGTTCTAAACTGCCTTTTCTCGTTGTAGTTCGAGAACGCATTTATCTTTGTTATGCTATACCCTTTTTCTTATCGCCGCTAATTCATTTACAGTGTCAGATAAAGAATATTTCAGTAGCTAGACAACATAAAAAGTTTAAGAAACAAAACACCAATAATCCGAGAGATACAGCGGTACCGGTGGTTGAAGGTGCAGGAAAATGTCGACTGGAAACCCCTGCAGATAGTATGCGAGGAAGAAAGTCTGGACACAGTGGTTTTGCCTGGGCGTGTGAGAGTACCTACAGCGTATGACGTATGCATGCGCAGGTTTTCCGACGTGTTCATTGGGCCACTGCTGGAGGAGCAGCANGAGTACCTACAGCGTATGACGTATGCATGCGCAGGTTTTCCGACGTGTTCATTGGGCCACTGCTGGAGGAGCAGCAGAGCTGCGGAGTGCAGCCGCCCGTCTGCGGAGACGACAAGTACCGCACCTTTGACGGCTCCTGCAACAACCCGACCAACCCCACCTGGGGCATGGCTAACACGCCCTTCCGCAGGGTCAAGCCCGCCAAGTATGCTGACGGTAAGTTGGTGGAGTGCAGTCGACACGTTTCGGCGGCTCTTAACAACAAGGTCTTGACATCCGATTAGGAGGCAGCGAGGTGAGTATGGGACGGTGCCGGAATGCAAGGGCGGGGAAACGGGACATCCCAGAGAAAACCCGCCGACCAGCGACATCGTCCGGAACGGTTCCCAGGTGCGAATACCCGGGGAGCGTCCCCGCCGGGAATCTAACCCGGTTCGCCCTGATGGGAGGCGAGCGCTCTAGCCGCTGCGCCAACCGCGGCCCCCAGCATGTTGCTAACATGGCATGGAATACGCATAGGCTGTTCACTGACAACTTTTGAAGACCCTGCTCACGATCTAATTTTCTTCTCATTTCATATCCTTGTGTCATGTAAAATTAACATCGCCATGGGCATAATGCACTTTATTCGTGTGCCATACAAGGAAACCCGTGGAGTTGTCAGGAAAGTAAATGTGATACATGTGTCATTAATAAGTCAAATTTATACTCTAATGTGTACAAAATAGAAATACTGACCTCAGTAACCACAAATTTACACATCACCCTCGCAATACGTCAAGACTCGTAGAACTATTTTTCTTAATTCGCCGCCAACTTGACTGCGGTTCTCCATATCAGTGTATATGTACTTTTGGGCAGTGATATTTTTTAAAGGTTGATTTCAAAAGTACTCACTTTATCATGAACTTTTTTAAAATTCTAAGATACTCGTGTCTTCCTTCGGTGATCTTGGAGGGACAAGTCAGCTCTACGAGGATGGTTGGAAGGGTTGGTAAGTTGACATTTGCGTACTAGAGGCACTCTAATATTGTATCATTGAAAATGGCTTCCACTCAGTGAAATTAATTTAGTGAGTTTGGTTGGGTGATAGCATACGAGAATTACATTCAGGAGGTTGTGGGTTTTATTCCGATAATCTGCTTGGGCAGTTGTTTTCCCCACGTCGTTTTTTGTCTCCATTCCAGGAAAATGTTTGTGTATTTCTTANGATAATCTGCTTGGGCAGTTGTTTTCCCCACGTCGTTTTTTGTCTCCATTCCAGGAAAATGTTTGTGTATTTCTTATATTCAAACCCTCACCCATTTGTTTAGGATATCAGCCTCGACAAATAAAAAGGAGAAAGAAATTCTATTATTATCAGGGAAAATTTCTGTATTGGATTGATTGACAGTGAACTAGTTACGTCTGTGACAAAAGGTTACTGCATTAAATGTGATTTTCACAAATGTCCAAAGTAACTGATTCCCAGTTAATCTTACTTATTTCTGGTTAATTTCCTAAGATCATCAATATTTTCAAGCAGTAGCATGCATTTCACGTATTATTAACACTAATTGGACTGTAATTAAAAATTAAAATTCACAATTTTTATTTTTTGAACATGAATACAACTATTTCTTTATTACTTTGCAGACTTTAGGTTTCCCTGTTCCAAACTTCCATTCCTCCTAAACTCAATTACGGTTTTTATGGCACAGTCTGTTTCGAGGATGAAGCCAACACATTTAATTTACAACACATTGCACGTATAAACATAATTTCTTCACCCTCTGATGTGTGATTATTGCTGCCTGTCTACCAACCGGGAGGACGTAGGTAAAAACTCCACCCTGGTTATACATGTTGAAAATGAAGCGAGACTGTAACATTCCTCGACTGCAACATGTCCGGAAGCGAAAATAACATCCGTGGGTTAATAGTTCAATTCAGAAGATTATGGAAGTCGCACAGTCGCACACACTTTACTGTATTGCAGTTTCAGCAACACGTTGGTCTAGATTATAATGTCGGAGTGATGGCTATGTACACAGTTCGAATTGAATTACTGTTTTTGTCGCTTGCGTCTGTGTAGGGGCTCTGCTTTTATTGAATGTAAACTATAAAACTTATTGTCTACAAGTTCACACACCTAACCATGTGATTCATTAGGAAACTAAATTTTTTGCCATTTTGCCCTGCATAAAATTCGTTTTTTAAAAATAAAAAATTCTCTAGGTCTGAAACTTTTTAACTTTTGAGGGCCGTACGTAGGACGCAATGACATAATGGGCTTTCCAAAAACCAAACCATTAAGTAAAGATATACCTAGAGTAGACTTCCCCAGGTTAAAGTTTCTGACCAGCAGTTAAGAATCTGTAGTTCTTGGTATAAACACCATGTAGCGCTAGTCCATTTTCGTGGTGGCTGCGTGGGGAAGTCAGCAGTGTTGCCACTGTGACATCTACCCTCTCTCTCACTCATACTCTATCTCTGTCACTCCGAGACCAAACTCCACAACAGTAGAACGTGTTCTGAATGTCTGCTTTACCCACGAAGCTGGGACAGACAAGATGGCGGACACCCGAGTAATAACCTCAAGCCATATATGTCCGTTTACGAAAATATTACTGGTTCTGTAAAACGTATGTATGTACAACACGAAACTTAATGTACGCGTAAGTATCGTGAATTGTTGTAAATTACTCACACGGTTATAATAAAACAATAAACAAAACTTTATAAAATACACGACAACAGGTAATTTATATACTGTATAGCACAGATGGTCCGTCGGCTGTGGGTGTAGATCAGTGGGTTAGTGCGCGGATCTACGCTGCACATTGTTAGATATTTGAAATCAAATCTCCGTCGTGTAACGAAAATTATTATGTGATACATTATTGCTATTTAGAAATTATGTTATTGTAAGGAATTGTTTATTTCCAGAATCACTTAGTATAAAAGCAACTTAACAGTACAATGCAATCGACTAGTTATGGTTGTTTGCTAATCAAATATACTGGTTTCAAAAGTAGATAATTTGAGCTTGTAGCGTGNATAATCTGCTTGGGCAGTTGTTTTCCCCACGTCGTTTTTTGTCTCCATTCCAGGAAAATGTTTGTGTATTTCTTAGTATGGACATATTCAAACCCTCACCCATTTGTTTAGGATATCAGCCTCGACAAATAAAAAGGAGAAAGAAATTCTATTATTATCAGGGAAAATTTCTGTATTGGATTAATTGACAGTGAACTAGTTACGTCTGTGACAAAAGGTTACTGAATTAAATGTGATTTTCACAAATGTCCAAAGTAACTGATTCCCAGTTAATCTTACTTATTTTCTAGTTAATTTCCTAAGATCATCAATATTTTCAAGCAGTAGCATGCATTTCACGTATTATCAACACTAATTGGACTGTAATTAAAAATTAAAATTCATAATTTTTATTTTTTGAACATGAAGACAACTATTTCTTTATTACTTTGCAGACTTTAGGTTTCCCTGTTCCAAACTTCCATTTCGCCTAAACTGAATTACGGTTTTTATGGCACAGTCTGTTTCGAGGATGAAGACAACACATTTAATTTACAACACATTGCACGTATAAACATAATTTCTTCACCCTCTGATGTGTGATTATTGCTGCCTGTCTACCAACCGGGAGGACGTAGGTAAAAACTCCACCCTGGTTATACATGTTGAAAATGAAGCGAGACTGTAACATTCCTCGACTGCAACATGTCCGGAAGCGAAAACAACATCCGTGGGTTAATAGTTCAATTCAGAAGATTATGGAAGTCGCACAGTCGCACACACTTTACTGTATTGCAGTTTCAGCAACACGTTGGTCTAGATTATAATGTCGGAGTGATGGCTATGTACACAGTTCGAATTGAATTACTGTTTATGTTGCTTGCGTCTGTGTAGGGGCTCTGCTTTTATTGAATGTAAACTATAAAACTTATTGTCTACAAGTTCACACACCTAACCATGTCATCCATTAGGAAACTAAATTTTTTGCCATTTTGCCCTGCATAAAATTCGTTTTTAAAAAATAAAAAATTCTCTAGGTCTGAAAATTTTAAACTTTTGAGGGCCGTACGTTGGGCGCAATGACATAATGGGCTTTCCCCAACCAAACCATTAAGTAAAGATATACCTAGAGTGGACTTCCCCAGGTTAAAGTTTCTGACCAGTAGTTAAGAATCTGTAGTTCTTGGTATAAACACCATGTAGCGCTAGTCCATTTTCGTGGTGGCTGCGTGGGGAAGTCAGCAGTGTTGCCACTGTGACATCTACCCTCTCTCTCACTCATACTCTATCTCTGTCACTCCGAGACCAAACTCCACAACAGTAGAACGTGTTCTGAATGTCTGCTTTACCCACGAAGCTGGGACAGACAAGATGGCGGACACCCGAGTAATAACCTCAAGCCATATATGTCCGTTTACGAAAATATTACTGGTTCTGTAAAACGTATGTATGTACAACACGAAACTTAATGTACGTGTAAGTATCGTGAATTGTTGTAAATTACTCACACGGTCATAATACAACAATAAACAAAACTTTATAAAATACACGACAACAGGTAATTTATGTACTGTATAGCACAGATGTTCCGTCGGCTGTGGGTGTAGTTCAGTGGGTTAGTGCGCGGATCTACGCTGCACATTGTTAGATATTTGAAATCAAATCTCCGTCGTGTAACGAAAATTATTATGTGATACATTATTGCTATTTAGAAATTATGTTATTGTAAGGAATTGCTTATTTCCAGAATCACTTCGTCTAAAAGCAACTTAACAGTACAGTGCAATCGACTAGTTATGGTTGTTTGCTAATCAAATATACTGGTTTCAAAAGTAGATAATTTGAGCTTGTAGCGTGNTGCAATCGACTAGTTATGGTTGTTTGCTAATCAAATATACTGGTTTCAAAAGTAGATAATTTGAGCTTGTAGCGTGAGTAATGTTAACAGGAACACATATAAGTCTTAAGCTTAATATTGTGATAGTTTTGCCTTCTTTTGGCAATCTAACCGCAAAAGTTTGTCAAATTATGGAAAGCACAAGATTGGTTATTATGCTCATTAGAGATAATTATGTAAATACAGTGGTGTAACCGGAAGGGAGAGGGAGGTGAAATCGAGAAATGTACCCCCACATCTAAATTAAAATAAAATAGTAAAAAATAAAATTTGAAAACTAGACGACAACTTTTATTTTATTGTAATATACTGAAGAGCCAAAAAAACTGGTACACCTGCCTAATATCGTGTAGGGCCCCCGCGAGCACGCAGAAGTGCCGCAAGACGACGTGGCATGGACTCGACTAATGTCTGAAGATATGCAGAAGGCGATTCAAACCATGAATTCTGCAGGGCAGTCCACAAATCCACAGGAGTGCGAGGCGGTGGAGATATCTTCTGAACAGCACGTTGCAAGGCATCCAAGATATGCTCAATAATGTTCATGTCTGGTGATTTAGGTGGCCAATGGAAGTGTTTAAAGTCAGAAGAGTGTTCCTGGAGCCACTAGGTAGCAACTCTCGACGTGTGGGGTGTCGCATTGTCCTGCTGGAATTGTCCACGTCCGTCGGAATGCACAATGGACATGAATGGGTGCAGGTGATCGGACAGGATGCTTACGTATCTGTTACCTGTCAGAGTCGTATCTAGACGTATCAGGGGTCCTATTTCACGCCAACTGCACACGCCCCATACCATGACAGAGCCTCCACCAGATTGAACAGTCCCCTGTTAACATGAAGGGTCCTTGGATTCATGAGGATGTCTCCATACCCGTACACGTCCATCCGCCTGATACAATTGGAAACGAGACTCGTCAGACCAGGCAACGTGTTTCCAGTCATCAACAGTCCAATGGCGGTGTTGGCGGGCCCAGGCGAGGCGTAAAGTATTGTGTCTTACAGTCAACAACGGTACACGAGTGGGCCTTCGGCTCTTCGGCTCCGAAAGCCCACATCAATGATGGTCCGTTGAATAGTTCGCACGCTAGCACTTGTTGATGTCCCGGCATTGAAATCTGCAGCAATTCGAGAAAGGGTTGCACGTCTGTCACGTTTAATGATTCTCGTCAGTCGTCGTTTGCCCCGAGTTTTTTTGGCTCTCCAGTGTATAAGAAATGTGTGATACCCTTTTAACATGACGGATGCTTGTAGCATTTTGCGGTTCCATATCAGTATATTAGCCCATTGATTATAAATAATATTTTACCTATTAATTTGTAATATTACAGATTTCGTATTTTGTCCAAAAATATAAATATGAAATCCCCCCCCCCCTTTTTTTTTCAATCCAAAGTAAATCCCTGACTACGCCAATGTTAAAACAATTTGCGAATGTTTTAATGAGTGGCGTAAATGTCCGTCGTACATACATGTGAATACAGTACCTTTTTTTACATACATAAGCAGTGCCGTTACTCATATCATGTTCCAGACATTAATAGTACTCGTTATTAGAAACCTTAATAAATGCAGTCTTGAGGGGAAATAAACAATCGTACTTTTGGATGCACCACAAAGCGCCTACATATAACATTTGATTGCATTTGTACTCCTTCTATCCTGTGAGTTTTTTTGCCTGCTATGTACAATTTTCTGTTAGCTCTTTAGGTAACGTTTGTGTATGAACTGATGCGTTCTTTTATTTCTTCTGCTATATAAACTTTGTATGCCTTCTGTCGTGCCCATGAGTATAACAGAAGGTAGCAGAAATTGGGTATCGTATAGTGCGGGCTTAAACGACTCACGCCTCTCGCATAATTTAGGCATCGGAAACTTCATAAAACCCTTTTTAAATATCGGAAGACAAACTGTTTTGAAAATATGATACGCTACATACTGCTAGTATCTTACTAACAAATAAAAATCAACAATGTTAAGTGGTAGGGGAATGCTAGTACAGAGGAGAAAACACCCATGATGAACGAATCGAAACTAAATTTGCTGTACGAATTAACACTCCTCATTATGAAGATGATCTAACATGTTGTAAAATATTTTTCGTTCGTATATTATAATAGTGCAAATTAAATGAGTGTTTATTAACGAAAAAATTATTTATTCATTCAACAAAACATGTGGGAAAAGAGATTATAACTACTTTTAGGAAAAGTAAATTATAATTTTCTAAATATGTCACAAAGTTAACACACAAGGATACTCACTGTCACAAATAATACGAATTGTTACATATTGTTCGTAAATTGCCATTGTCCATTTGTAGGCTAGGAGATGACAAACATTCCAGAATACATGAAATAATTTTGACACATTTTGATACAAATAATTTATGTTATTCTTTTTAATAACTGTGCACTCTGAACAGACAAATTATTTGATTTGACTGCGTTTAAACACACCTGCGCACTTTAATTTAGCGCAAGCTGGGCAGTCTGAAGTAAAGCTTGGGTTAAAATAGAAAATTTAAGCGTTAAATTATGCGCTAAGACGCGTGCAGAAGAAACGAATGTTNAAGTAAAGCTTGGGTTAAAATAGAAAATTTAAGCGTTAAATTATGCGCTAAGACGCGTGCAGAAGAAACGAATGTTTGTTACATCATGTATTGGTTTCCAATGGAGCTTAGCAGGTCGTGTGCGTTGTTGGGATTTCCTTAGGCATTGAAAGTAATAGTTATATTTTATATCCTAAGTGAAACTTGTGAGGCGACGACCACTCAGAACACAGCAGACGGTGTTGTTGGCGGGAAACGGTTATTTACAGTAATGCAAGTATAAACAATATTAAAACGTCGTGTGTGTGCACATGTTTACGATTATATATGCTCACAAAAATAAGCTTCTCTGATAGNTACGATTATATATGCTCACAAAAATAAGCTTCTCTGATAGGAAATGTCAGCTTTGAAGTATGATCTGCTTAAATATGGTTGTAATATACATAGTTAGCTTAGGGACGAAGGTAAACTTAACAGGTTTGTCGTCTGTTTCCATTGGCTAGTATTAAGAATTAAAACTATATTGGAAACTGCNAAGTAAAGCTTGGGTTAAAATAGAAAATTTAAGCGTTAAATTATGCGCTAAGACGCGTGCAGAAGAAACGAATGTGTGTCACATCATGTATTGGTTTCCAATGGAGCTTAGCAGGTCGTGTGCGTTGTTGGGATTTCCTTAGGCGTTGAAAGTAATAGTTATATTTTATATCCTAAGTGAAACTTGTGAGGCGACGACCACTCACAACACAGCAGACGGTGTTGTTGGCGGGAAACGGTTATTAACAGTAAAGCAAGTATAAACAATATTAAAACGTCGTGTTTGTGCACATGTTAACGATTATATTTGCTCACAAAAATAAGCTTCTCTAATAGGAAATGTCAGCTTTGAAGTATGATCTGCTTAAACATGGTTGTAATATACATAGTTAGCTTAGGAACGAAGGTAAACTTAACAGGTTTGTCGTCTGTTTCCATTGGCTAGTATTAAGAATTAAAACTATATTGGAAACTGCNACGAAGGTAAACTTAACAGGTTTGTCGTCTGTTTCCATTGGCTAGTATTAAGAATTAAAACTATATTGGAAACTGCAAATACAGACTACGTGTTCCCACATTACGATTATAGTAATACGTATAGACGTATTACTGAATTATTCTTAATGCAGAATTTAATTTATTGTAAACTTGGTTTAACTATCAGCGATTGGCACCGCATCACTACATTCAACCAATGTTTAGTGTAGAAATAGTTATATAATGTAATGTAGTCTGAAGTAGAACATTGCGACTCTTTTTGTTATGTCTAGTTTTCGTGCGTTCAGTGTCAACTTTTTCGCACTGTGTGTTCAAGGTTTCAATGTAGAACATAAACTGGTGAGCCATGTTACACTCGTGTAGCTGTAAACACACTCAGCAACCAGCTTTCCAGACAATAACCACTAATGCACACCATTATTGTTAACAAGGATCTTACAGAGACGACAATTGCATTGTCTCTTAGAAAAAAACCACCAGTTAGAGTTGAGTCTTATACGTAATCATTAATGTCCTTTTCCCGCAGTATGCATAAGATTTTCTGCTTAATAAGATGCACACTCAAACAGCATTCGAATTCGTCTAAGTACGTAAATGTTGTACATGTCTCGCGAAATGACATACTCACGTACCCGGGGAAACGAGTGTTGTAAGCCTCGCGCTCTTACAGCCCATAGGCTATTATTTTGAAAAGCGATTTATACGTAGTTCGTAATTGTTATTCCTAATATTTCTTTTTGTTTTTAGTGGTATGGAGGCTTTCGAAGAAAACCACTGAGAAAAATTCTTAACATTGTATACTCTTAAACCTTTAGTGATCTAGAAGACCCATGATGAACATAGCCAGTTTTCTTCGAAATTTGTTATAAACCGGTCATGACAATGCATTTATAGTTAATATGCAGGGAAGTGAGAACACTGCCTAATTTTTACAAGGATAGGCATGGATGAGTGTAAACGTTTTCTCAAAATTAGCAAATTAATTTTTGTTCATACCATTATTAGCGTTAAAGTAAAATGTACCTTTAGTTGTTACCAGTTTTAATAATACCTGCTATTACTGCGTCAAATAAATATTCATTCATTTATTGAAAAAGTCTATGATTGATTAATAGCAACAATTTCATTATCATGTGCTTTTCCGCTACAGCTCCTAATGGTAGATCATTTTAAGTCTATGCGCCTACGTTCCAGCACAGATTCAGCATTTTATTTTCTGTCAAAATGCTTGTTCAGAATCTTATCAGCTGGCTAGTTGCTGTAACAGATGCAAATAAGTATGCGTGTCGGAATGTATCAAGTATCGAGACGAGTGGAGTATGCTTATATACATAAGTGCATTCCTAGGTTCGGACACAGCCTTAATGACACTGGAATCGACACATTTAATGTACTGATTATTTGTACGAACAGTCACCTTTGTAGTAGATCACAACCCCAAACTGTAAACATTAAGTCACATTGTAGACTTTTGTGCGTCTAATATATATTTCTTGACTAGTGAACAATCATTTCCTATCAATTTCCTTTCACATAAGAACGGAATGAAAACGCTACTATGATGTATGGTATCACTCATGATTAATATCAAATTTGTAATTGTAAGTGCTGACAGTATTCGTATTTTATCATGAACACCTAAACTATTTTAAATTAATCAATGAGAATTGAAAATTATGAACTTAATACATTTTTGATACTTCATTTCGAAGAGGTAAATAAAACCAAATAGTGGTTGATATCGCTGCAAATTTCAGTTAATACAGAATTCTATGACAGAATCGAAACACATGCCACGATCGTTACTGGTAAATCATGAGTTGGGTATTCACAGTTGCAACGAAAACTGATAACACGCGTGTGACAAGCTCGTATTTGGCAGAATGTGAACGAACACGATGGGTGAGCCGTGGCAAGAGTGATGACCTACTTTTGCCAGCTGCGGAAATGGCAACACCACATGGGTGGCGAGGTATTTTGACAGCTGTGTCGTTTGCTGCCTGCTAACTCCCAGTTGGAAACACTAGCGCTCCTCTGAATCATCCGAAGAACTAACTTAAAACACTGGTCAGACTTTTCCCCATCCCATGGCAGCTCTAGTGTAAATCGTTACTCAATCACCAAACTCATACACACCTAAATTGCTATCATTAAGGTGGCCGCCTGGATATGCTGCCAAACGGGGTGCAGAGCTCCAGCAGAAAACGTCTTATTAAAAAACCGTCCAATGTGTCTGAGTGATGTCTTTTTAATAATAGCAGTTAAGAAACGTTACGCGTCTGTATACGTTTTTCATTTCCTCCATTTCTCTCTAAAGCATGTTTTTGTGATAGTGAAAATGTCTCAAACGAGTGTTTTCACGGTCATTTTTAGGTATGAACATTCCAGTGCAAAACATTAAAAAAGGACTAGAGACGTGCATCAAACCTTTATTTTTATTATTACGTCATAAAATGGTAGGATCTCCGCTGAAAGTCTCATAGAGGCGCGTTATCGATGGCTAGCCTGCACGCCAGTTCTGTGCTTTGTGCACATAGGCGATGAGAGAGTTGATGCGCATGTCTTGGTCGCTCCTAGCGCTCCCACGCTTTTAGACCGCAGACGTGCAAAATTCCTTCAATCAGGAGGCAACCTCAAGAAACTAGCCCAAACAGCATCACTATGTAAACTATTATTCTCAGAAATTACTAGGACCATTTATTTCTGGCAATACGTTTTCGTAGAAGGTTTCCTACATGCTAGTGAGGATAGATAGGTTGTGGCAGAGGAACTGATGACAGCTAAGATGGCCATCGTTCATCGTACATAGTATTGAGGAAATTTAGTTTGCAGTTTCTTAGTGTCATCTGACAATACAAACTCTTCCAGCTGTAGCAACATTTATTGTATTTAAAGTTAAAATTTTGTGCGGCCAGGTTTATATTACACCTTTTTCTTTGGCATCCTTGAAAGAACTTTTGTACAGTTTTTTCCTCTATAGTAAGACCGTAGTTCAAACAATTTTTCTGATGAATACTTCACAGTCATTTGATGATGGCCAAACGATATCTACGTTCAACATTGAACTCTCATGTTCTGTATAAATGTCGGTCGATATACTATTACAGCCAATAAGTGGACTGTATCTGCAGCCCACGCACCACAGCATCTACATACACGGATGCACATCGTCCCTTAAAACAGTGAACGTTGGCCGCTATGCATGTCTTCCAACATTTGTTTAACTGTTGGAACAAACGTTCCTGAGAGATTTTGGCAGGGAGACTCTGTACCGCTTCTCTTGTGACAGTGATTATCTCCTCAACCGAATGAAATATACGCCCGCGTAATTGTGCTTTCAAGCGGGGAAAAAAGGGGAAAAAATCGCCTGGTGCGAGATCAGGTGAGTAAGGAGTTTGTAAACACGATGACCTGTTGCCTTGTTAGTTCCTCCTGGACAAGCACAGAACGATGTGCGTGGCGTTGTAGTAACAGTCAGTTCTTCCTGAGCCACAGCTCAGGACGGTCGCATCGCGTAGAAAGCTAAGGATATCTCTCCACAAAGCGGGTCTTGTGTACAGAAGATCCCTGTGGAATGAATTCCACGTGAACAATGCCAGGTGAATAAAAGAACAGTTAGATCATCACCATGGCTTCTGACCTGTCTTGTCGAGGATATTTTTCGTCGTGGCGATGATGACGATTTTTAGGAGGCCGATTGTCGCTTCAGTAGCAGATCGTACAGAAAACACCATGTTTTGTCCCCTGTTATGATCTGGTTGAGGAAAGCCCCATCTTCGTCAGCACTACTGATCAGGACACCGCTAGTGGTCATGCGATTATTTGGTCTTGCATCAGGATGCGTGACACATTGTGCTGTGTAACACGCGACATTTTCAGGGCATCCAACAGTATTTTGTGGCTCTTTCCACGGCTAATCCCTGCTGCTGCTGTGAGATCGTCTACCGATTAGGGGTGGTTTACACGCTCCAACGTTGTAACTTCTTCGATCTTGCGTCCAGTTCATCTCGTTCGTGGCTGACCAGTACGCTCGTCATCCTCCAAACTATCTCTCATCTTAGCAAAGCGCTGTGCCACTAAACACGGTGACTGCGGCCAAAGGCGACGTCGCCATACACATGTTTTTTGTTTCATCTTCTAAAAAGTTTCGCTGGTGGATTCGCCTAATTTTTTCAGAACTTGACGTTTTCTCATTGCTCAAACTGTGACATTTTGTGTTCCGCCGCTTGCATTCAACTAACCTTCACAACTAAGGCAGTCACTCCGCTTACACTTTACCATATGCACACAATTGCCAGCTGTACAACCTATCTGCTGCAGTGTACCCCAGCGACACTATGCGGCCAGTCTACGAACTTATTGACCGTCGTTGTAGTGCGTGGCTGCCTACACTCGGGGCACTAGTCTACGAACTTATTGGCTGCGGTACTATCTTCCAAACTACTAATCAAAATATCTCGCAGCCATATATTATAGCATGCATGTTAGGTATAGCTGTACACTCAGAAACGTTTGCTTACAGGATTATACTGTTACGAAATGTTTGTGTTTTTTACGAAATTTTTGTGTTTGTGAACAATTGTGTCTCTTTTGATACAGAATGGGGCTAAATTCGTCCAACACTCTTCGCGAGGCGGTATGTTATGCAAAATAAAGTGGGAAATATATGGGACACTTTATACCTAAACTGATTATTAATGAAGAAATGAGTCCTTAAAAATAGAGTTTATAAACTGTAATTTTGCAACATTTCAAAAACTAAGTGAAATTAGATCATCATTCTCCGAACGTTATTTTATGTTATCGTGGTCTTCAACCCAAGAGGAAACTCTCATTTATACGTTTTACCGCAGTGAAAATATAAGCGGCCACCCTTTTATTGTATACAACGTCTTTAACCGTCAGAATTTATTAAAGTTTGATTATGGTTTATTGAGCAGTATGACCTAATTAACAAAAGTGCCCTGTGTTGTAACTGTTCCGGACTCGCTGTTTTCGTGTGAAATGAACACAAAAGTTTCTACGGCAGCGATACAGTTCCAGGCACGTAGGTGCACTGAAGAGCCAGAAAAACTGGCATAGGCGCGCGTATGCAAAAACAGAGGTATGGAACCAATCAGAGTAACACGATGTGGTCGGCAGCTAGATCGGTTACAACTGCTACAATGGCAGGATATCAAGATTTAAGTGAGTTTGAACGTGGTGTTGTAGTCGGCGCACGAGAGATGGGACNATGGCAGGATATCAAGATTTAAGTGAGTTTGAACGTGGTGTTGTAGTCGGCGCACGAGAGATGGGACATAGCATCCCGAGGTAGCGATAACATTTGGATGTTCGCGTACGACCATTTCACGAGTGTACCGTGAATATTGGGAATCCGGTAAAACATCAGATCTTCAACATCGCTGCGGCCGGGAAAAGATCGTGAAAGAACGGGGCAAACGACGACTGACGAGAATCATTAAACGTGACAGACATGCAACCCTTTTTAAAATTGGCGCAGATTGGATTTGTGGACTGCCCTGCAGGATTCATGGTGTGAATTGCCTGCTGCATACCTTCAGACATTAGTCGAGTCCATGCCACGTCATCTTGCGGCACTTCTGCGTGCTCGGGGAGCCCTAGACGATATTAGGTAGGTGTACCAGTTTTTTTGGCTCTTCAGTGTAATACCAATACTTCCTACAGGGAATCGCACTCCGACTGACGCCAGGAACAAACAGGAAGTTTCATTACTGAAAGCTTATTAGTGTATCGTACATATTGTTTTCTATAAATGTTAAAAATATCCACCGTCGTTTGTGCAGTGTGCACAGCAGCATACCATATACGCATGTAGGTATAGACTGTTTACGATTAACGTAGCACTTTTGAAATAAACTTTAGATAAATGTCACTGCCCCTACCTGCATTTATTCTAATATGCACACTGAGTGGGATCCGCCTATTAAGGTTGGTGATGACGGGGAGAAAGTAGTTCCGTGTCGTAAAATTTAAATTATTTATTTTGTTTTCCGATTTGTAAATGCATGTAAGTGAAAAACAAACAAATTAGTAAAATATGTACTTTTCTAATAATTTTAAAGTTTCACTTGACCGACGCATGAATAAAGCGATGAGGCCACGACAATGTTAATTTTACATATGGTGGAATAATACGCTATGTGTATACAAGTAGATCCTAAGCAACCTTTAGTATTATATATAGTCCATTCACAGTTTCTTCAGATGTTTTGAAACAAACCTTTGAAAAATCAGCCTAGGAGTAATATGTTGACCCGTTTTTTAAATTACTTGTATACCACAAGTATATAACACTGATTAACTTTAGAAGTATTATATTTTTGAATAAATGAAACTTTACCATAACATCTTCTATAACTTGTAATATTTATTTATTATTCAATACGATATTAAAAACAGTGAAAGCAACGATGTTTTGGCAACGGCTAATAATTAATAGTTCACAGTTAAAATATTATTTTAACCAAGTTTTTTGGTATGCTATTTGTAAATTAAACGTTGCCTATTGAAATATTTAAAACTTTAGGTGGCCCTGATGGAAATATATTTTATTGTTACATGTAAAAACATCATCGCCAAATACAGTGCTTAGGCCATAGTGACATGGGGTTTTTTTTTCGACCGAGGAAGAAACCGTCTGAGGAAGAAACCGTCTGTGGAGCGGAGCTTTTCACCCTTCCCGTCTCTCTCTCTCTCTCTCTCTCTCTCTCTCTCTCTCGGGAAGTTTCGCACCACCAGTAGAAGTAGGAAAACTGTACATGTTTTCAATTTTAACATATTTCATACTTATTATAGCCAAAATAATCATTCTTGAATTTGTAATTTACAACTGAAAATATATTTTAATGTTTCAATACTTATAATGTATTTAGATGTGCTGGCGAGAGGGTTACGGACCGAAGTTGGCAGAAGTGGCGAGTGGCGACATGACTTGATGACATGGCGTATTGCTGTTGCTAAACGAAATGTTAATTATTTACTGTAAAATGTTTATTTATCACAACGTAATTTCGTCCTAGGTGTTTGAAACACAATGCGTAACATGATGCTTACGTTTTTGTGATCTGAATGTTTGCCACAATACCAACAAATTACTAAGACCAGTCATAACATTTTAAATAAATAATTAAATAAACTCAGTAAAAACTAAGTACCTAGGCGAAGAAATACGAGCGGAATACATTTTATGGTAGGCTTATTTGTGTGCATGTTCACCGCTATTTTTTAAGTTTGTCGCTTATACGTACAAAAAATTAACGACACGAGTTGCGTGTTTCTATTTACTGTCTTTTTCGTTGGACCGGTTGCTCCATCGTTTTAATATTTATTCTAACTAAGGCCGTCCTTTTAACGAAATAACCCTCACATATGAATAACAATAGGTTAAATACTACAGTTCTTTCCCCACAGTTGTAACAGGGTTAAGCACAGTCGCGACAAAATATTAATGTGTATTATTTGAACAGCTGTAAACAGTAAACAATGCATTTGACAGTTAAAATGTAGAAGTCACATGGCAGTGTTTAAGTTTACGAGTAGCGGAAGGATACGTAATTGGTAACCAAAAGTAGAAATTTAGCAGGACTTTAGAAAAGTGTGAAGTAACCGTAAATGGACTGTAGTGCGGCATTGCAATGGAGAGATTTGGAGCTGAAGTCTTTCCCGGCGAAAACGATGGAGCGGGGTGAAGATGAAGCAGTAAAGTAATTAAACTAGGGGGAGGGGGAAGTGCTCCGAGAAAACCCATCGGCCAGTGGTTACGTCATTCTGGTTCCCGAGGTAGGAAGATGCGTGCGAGGCCCCGGGAGTAATGGATCCCGGTTCGCCACAGTGGAAGGTGTGAGCACTGCACAAGCGCGGCTCCTAGTTAAGGCGGCGGTGTTTGCAGGTGTGCAGCAGCCGCCGGTGTCGGTGTCGGGCAGGCCGCTGCCTAACGCGCGGCTGCTGAGTGACGCCCTCTTCCCAGACGCCGACTTGAAGGACCCGCACTACACGCTCGTCGCCATGCAGTACGGCCAGATCATCACGCACGACATGGCGATGGCGCTCGGAACCACACAGGCCAGTGAGTACACGCAAACACGCACACTTCTCACGTCTGGCTAATTACATTTTAAATTATAACGTCAATTTATGTTCGAGTTTTAATTATCGTTGGTGTTCTTAACAAAAATATAATTGTAATTTGATAAAATTTTGAATTTAAATTACTAGAATTCAGCACAATAAAGGAATTAGTTTTATGATAAAATTGTAACCATCATGCTAAAATTGCGTTTTGTGAATATATATTAAGAGCAATTAAAAATAATCACTTTCATGTTAAATTACGTATTCGCTTGATATGAGCCACAATATGACCATAAAATTTCCTCTGTAAATTGTATAATAACACAGGAATTTGTAGTCCTCAAGTTTTGTTTCATCCTCCCGAGAATATTTTGAAGCAGTAACTTTCATAGTGAAAAAAAATGAAGATTTAGAAATAAAATTATAAAACTCAGTGTTTAAATATCAAAATTTCTCAAAAAAATTTGCATTTATGTTAGGCATGAAGTAATGGAGGGCGTGATTTATGTATAGAACTTTATGAATAAAATTACATAGTAATAAAAGAAAAAAATTTAAATACTGCAATTTAATAAACTATTATTGCGACTAAATTTTTCTGAACGTAAAATATGTTCTTCTTACCAAAGGGTAAAATCATTCCAACTTTATGCATGATTCGCAGAAAAAAATAATGTTGATTTCTTATCAAACGTTGTTTGGATATTAATATTTCGGCGAGATAACGTTGTATCATGTGCCACTTTGAAAAGGAGTGAGGGGCGTATGGCTATCCTAGGAGCACTCAAAGCAAACCTTTCAGATCCAGAAATTCCCATTTTTCTCCACCAAGGCATGCGGGTTCTCTGTTGACATCAAGTAAGACGTTCATTAATTTCATATACCAGAGAACTAGGAACGTGTAAGCGAAATTGAGAAAGTTACAACTTGTTGTGCAAGATACTGATTGCTGTGAGCATGTCCTGCCGCCGGAGTGTCGTGTGCGAGTCTGCAGACCGCTGTGCTTTGTCTACCGACAGAGGCGCACACGACGACGTGCTGCGAGGCGGACAACTCGAGGGCGCTGGCCAAGGAGGTGCAAAACGCCGCTTGCTTCCCCATAGAGATCACCCACCAGGACCACGTGTACGCCCGTAGCGGCCAGCGCTGCATGAACTTCGTGCGCAGTAACAACGACGTGTCGCAAGGCTGCGCGCCGCCCTTCAAGCCGGCTGAGCAGGTAACTATAGTCGGTTCACGACTGGAAGAGACTTTCTTGAAGCCCTCATAAAGATCTACTTTCAAGCCCATTTCGTATCCTTCCGCCAAAGGTAAACAAACATTGCCATGTGGCAGTCACATGGCAATGTTTACATGCAATGTTTACATTCCACTGTGTGTGTGTAAATGTGTTCATACATGCACGTACCCATTATAAAAGTCATATATATATNATACATGCACGTACCCATTATAAAAGTCATATATATATTATTAATGGATATTCCACAAGCGTAAAGTTTTTAATATTTACAATTTCACACAGAAAAATATGCGATGCAAGCGAAAAACATTTCATTCTATAAGCCCAAAATGTGAGTATTAAAAATTTGATGTTTCGTGTGTGTGTGTGTGTGTGTGTGTGTGTGTGCAGGTTTGATTTNCATAAGCCTCCGGATGGCCGTGCTGTCACGAGGTCAGGAACCGAAGTTCCCATAACTCTTATAGTGGGTTTGCAATAAAAATACAACCAGACAGAATTTGTTCAAATTATTGAGCTGGCGGTAGGCTGCTGTGTTTATGTTTTAGTTGGGCTCCGGGCCCGTATTTAATGCTGTTAACCTCTGTTGCTTTCTTAAAATATTTTTCGAAACAAAAATGTAACTTAAAACTAATACGAATTGGTTTCACTAATGTCTAATATTCAAACAATTAAATTGAAACATGTTGCTAAGCAAATGCTTAGAGAAGGAACAAAATAAGTGTGCCACAGATTTAGTAAAGAAATGACAATAACAAATTAAACATAACTAAAAAATGTGGCTCCAGTAAACAAAATATTAGAGAGAACTGTTGTTTACAATAATTAAAGAAGCTGACAATGGTGTATCCTAACATCTCCAGTTTGCATTAAGTTAAAACATCATAAAGGCATAAGCTGCAGTACTTATAAATACTGTTTATTTATTTATTAGTTAGTTAGAAGTACCGGTAATAACTTATGGATTTTAGTCATTCCATATGCTACAGAATTACCATAGATCAAAACAAAATAGTACATAAACAACTCAACACAGCAGCAACTATAAAAAAAGAAAAGAAATGAATACATCCATCTTCACTCCAAAAATTAGAAACCAATTATTCAAAAAAATGACATGCTTCAATAGCTGCTCTCTGATGTAGACTGCTACTTTACATATAATGCTATAAGGCAATGCTCAACAATATTACCCTACAATTTAACATTACACAAAAAGATTTTGCAAAAAAAGGATATAGCAAACGGAATGTTGTGCTCCTGCAGCCAATTGATGATGGCATCCTTCCTCCAGCTACTGTTGGGGAACTTCTCCAGCTGAAATCACCACACGATACAACAAATTAAAATGTATTACCCTTGAATGTTGCCAACAGTATGTCTGTTGTATAGAATGTTTGAATTAAGCACAATTCTTTCCAAAACATAAACTTTTAAATAATTTGTTGGTTGCATAGTATTTAATGGATACCAAATGTATGATTGGAGACTTCTATAATGTGAACGTGATAAGAATGTCTATAACTACTGTGCTAGACATTCTTAAACTTTTTATCATATTACATGTAACTGTTTTCCTGATACCTGTGTTGACTAGCACAGAATCTAACATGTCACAAACAATATAAACATTTTATTTATTCAAAAACAAAAGGTTGGAGCTCACACCTGTGTGCTGTGATATGGTGCATTGTCCATGACGATGACCTTTGTATGTTTTTGGTGTCAGTAACTGTAGTTGACCCAGAAACTGAATTATGGTCCTTTTTAAATTAAGCAAATTAGGTTGGCTATGTATCACTGAAAGTGAAAAATATGGCACTGATAATTTACAATAACTAAAAGACAATGGCTGTAGAACAGCGGTGTTGGGGAAATGCGTTAATACACAATTGTTTACTTAAAAGATTATGACTCCGATTTCATCGATTACGATGTCCTCTCGTGTTTAGTGAAGTGATACAGATATGTTTGATAATAGGGGAAGCTCCAGTTATATCGACTGTAATCTATTTAGTGATGTATAACAATGGCAATTAATGCCGCAATGTAACTTCTAAATACAAACAAGCAGTTTCTTCAGCATCTTAAAATGCACCATCTCTCCATAACCTATATAAAATTAATTGGCTATAACATACTCACTATAGAGGCAATTTTCCTTACCATTGTCTGTTGTCTTTATAATAAATTTCCACTGTATATATTGGGTTGTTTATGAAGAATCCCTTGCAGGGGTACACAAATTCCAACACAAAGTAGTTTTTATTTTTAATTACACATTGTAATACCACCTTTTGGTTAGGTGATTCATACACTCACATTTGAGTCTATGTAACCCTACAATCCTAGGTTAGTGTAAAATCCAAAAATCCTTGGTTAGTGTAAAACCCAACAATCCTAGGTTAGTTTAAAAATGTAAACTAGCGATTCACCCATCGTTGGGTTAGGTTCTGTTAGGTTAGGTGGGCACATATTACGAAATTAGTCGGACGTTAATGCCCCTCGTATTTTCGTGTTCCGCATCATTAGTAGAGTGTAAATATACCATTTTCCGTGAATTAGTCTTATTTTTACAGAAAAACCTCTAAACTTAATAATTACCCAAAAAACGTTAAAAAGAGACGTAGACAACGTTCGACCACGTTATCAAGTTATTAAAAAATTTTCTTTATGTTCTTGTCAACACATTTCGTAGGCCAACATAATTTACCTTAACACACACAACTTGCAAACACAATGGTAAGTACTACATATATTTTAACATACCTTAGCACTGTGGATCTGGAGAGTTTCAACATTTCTGCCGCTCTTTCCGCGACGTTGCAGGGTTTCATTTCCCCTCGCCTGATTAGGGAATACAACGATTCGGTGAGGTTAATTATGTCCTGTTGACATTGATGAGTGGTGACTTCTCTTTTCTTCACCTTGCTAGAACTCATGGCTGCACACAAAAACTACCGCAACATACAACGTAAAATACAGTAAATAAAATTTTAAGCAAACCTGAAATAAATTTAAAAAATATTAAACACGTTAGAACGCACTACGAGTAATCTCNAAACGCACTACGAACTACGAGTAATCTCTTATACAGGTTTCAGAAACGAAAGAAATCTGTACAACGAAAAATAATAACAAGCGGATATTAGTAAAAAAAAAAAAAAAAACCAATAAATGAATTATTATAGGTTAAACAAGATAATCGCACAAATTCTCTGGCACGTGTGTCAACCACACCCAGTCAACAACACAAGGAACGCTGGTTAGTAAACAAATGGCCGCTATACTTTCACCTTGAGCGGGATCATGTGACAATGCAAAAGACGTTGAAATCTAAATACGTTAGCATCATGTCATTAATAATTGGCATAATACGATAAAAGTCTTGTAAGCGATAAATTAACAATTACGTTAAAACTTTGGAACTATTTCCTCTCTTTGTGCTGGCAACCTGACGGCATAAATTGTATCCGCGCTCGCCGCTGTTTGTAATGTTATATGCATGTAGCTAACGGCTAGGGTGTCTTTTCAAATGTTGATTTTCAAAAGTTTCTTCCAGTCGTGAACCGACTGTATACACACTTTCCCCTTGCCCACGCCATTGTAACTAGTAGCTTCACGCCTCGGGTCCAGCTAAGTCATTGGTATAGCCGTAAATGGCAAATATGTATTCCCAAAGAGCTTCAAGCAAATACCGGATGTCCCAAATTAATTTTTGTACTCTTTTGAAAGTAAGTAACAGAGAAACTATTAAAGACAATCTTATGAAATTGCTTGCCATGATGCTATAACAACAACACTGGGTGTGTGTGTGATGTTAACAACATTTACAGTGTTCAAAATATCCGCCATCAACAGCCAGACATCGTATGCAATGCTGTAGAAAAGAACGACCAATAAATAGCTATGGTTTCCATGGGATTGGTTTCACAGGCGGCCACAATCACGTCTCTGAATATTCTCCAGTGTTCGTGGCTTTGTGACGTACACGACGTTCTTCAGAGTTCCCCACAGAAAAAATATAACGGCGTCAAATATGAAGATCTGTGTCGATACTCAACACTTTACCACTTTACCTCCCAACAGGTTTTTCATCCAAGAACGACCATACATCTCGATGGAAACTTGGCGATGCACCGTCTTGCTGGAAACAGCAGTTGTAATGTGGGTAGAGTTGGTGAACAGTTGTCACAATGTTTTCCTGCAACGTGATACAGTAACACTCATCTACACCATTACGCCAAAGAATAATTTGCACTAGAAGTCATTTGGCTGACATACCATACCACACTCTTGACCAGGAAGATTAACTGCTTGTTCTACCACAAGATGAGGATTTTCGTTGGCCTAGTACACACAATTACGGTGGTTGGTAGTTCAATGCAATTTAAAGGTTGCCTCATCGGACCAAACAATCACGTCAGTAAAATGTTCGTTGTCATTACGCATGTTCACAACCCACTCATAAAATTCGATACACTTACCTGGGTCGTCTTTATTCATAGCGTGAAGTAACGTGGGAATGTAGGGCCTGTTGCTTTGAAATGCCATGGACACTTGATGTACTGACTCCTGTCTCACGCATAGCTTGGCATACAGACTTCGCCTCTCTGGGGAAACGCGAGAGTACGTGCAACACAGCCCTTGCACTTCCTTTGTCCGTTGTCGTTCTCTTCCTGCAGCACCATCCTTTCTTCACATCACGCAGAGTTCTGTTACTCTCAAACTTGTCATGTTATCGTGTCCTTGTTACATGTGACGGTGGTGCAATATAGAATCATGCCCTCCATCATCTCTGCACCTCTGCCATGTTCTCATATTTCCAATAACAGTTAAAATTAACTTTAACTGCTCGAAAAAAAAAAATCTTTTAAACTACGCCATTTCGTCTACAATTTTAGTGCTACCTCTCGTGGCTGCAAACGGAACTGACAACACAGAATGGCTACATGCGTTCGCACACAAGCTCTTAGCGTTTTACTTTTAGCGTCGAATAGACATAGTCCCATCAGAATCGTCTTGAATAGTTTCCTTGTTATAAACGCACAAAGAATGTAAACCTTAATTTGGGACATTCTGTATTTATTTATAGATAGCCAACAGTAAAAGCCAGTAACAGCCACCACTGACAGTCCGGTTATCTCCTATATCTGAGCGGCGGAGTGTGGCGACACTAGAGAGAAGTAGGAGTTTCATCGGTATGCTCCCTTATCCTGCTTATTATTTTTCCTTACCTCATACAAACTGCTATTAGATAACAGCATTCTGTTATTTTGTTCATACTGACCCTGCTGAACCCGAAGTTTTAACACCGATTTCAAAGATTGTTCACTCTAGTGTAGTATAACTATAAAAAGTGCTTCACTGCCAGGGATTGGCTGTTTTGCGTAATAGGTTGTTTACAGTAAATTGAAATCAAGTAATCTAGAGTAACAGTGTTTTATATAATAATGTGATTAAGAAAAAAAACCACATCCTTGGAGAGAATAGGAAGGGTTGAAAAATTAAGGGCCACCTTGGTGAGCCCTGCCCAGTGGCGTTAACTAGGAGAGGAGGGGCATTTACCCTCACTAAATGTATAAATGTCTGCCAGAATGAGTATAAATGGCACAAAAACTGGTTTTTGTTCACCGAAATGCGTCGATATATTGTATACAATCGTTAATGAATTGTGATACTGCAAGTCTGATACTTTTATTTAGGATTTTACTGCAAAAATATTAAATTTATAAGAGAAGCAAGAATTTCATAAAGGGGGCATCTAAGTTGGAGTTATTTCGCCACCTGACTCTGCCTTATATGGTTTATATCCTGCCAGAAATGCTTCCGTTATCTTTGAGTTGTATACAAGTGACCGTGCATGAGGGCCAGGGCAGCACGTAGCCGGAAGTCAGTAAGGCAGCGAGGTGTGTATGTGTGTGTGCAGATAGTGTCGGTGTCGCACTTCCTGGACGCGTCGCTGGTGTACGGCTCAAGCCTGGACTTGGTCAACTCGCTGCGGGAGTTCTCCGGGGGACGCCTGAGGACTGAGGTGAAGCAAGGCAGGCCCTACCCGCCCTCGGCGCCCAACAAGACCACCGTCTGCGACCACGTCGCCCAAGAGGAGGCCTGCTACCTCACCGGTAACCGCGCACGCATACTAAATCTTCACTTGACACTTAGAGTGTGGTGGGGCCGCGGTGGTGTAGTGGCTAAACTAATAGCCTCCTACATAGGCGAACCGGATTCGATTCCCGGCGGGGTTGCTCCCGGATTTTTGCATGTGGGAGTTGTGCCAGAACGATGCCACTGGTCGGCGGTTTTCTCGGAGATCTCCCATTTCCCCGCCCCTTTATTCTGACTGCTCTGTACCTAGCTTCACCTTCAGAGCCACTCAAATCTCTTCACTCACTCACTCGAGTACGGCACGCAGTTACACACACTCAAGACAAGTTGGGGAGTGGAGTGGAGAGGTTTGGGCGGCTCTTAACATCGGGGTCTTGAGAGCCGAAGAGGTGAGTGTGGAGCAGCGCCGGAACGCAAATGGCTAGGGAAACGGGGGATTCCCGAGAAATCTCACTTACCAGCGGCATCGTCCAACACGGTTCCCACGTGGGATAATTCGCGGGTCACCCCGTTGGGAATCGAACCCGGTTCGCCTTGGAGGGAGGTGAGTTGTCTGACCATTACACCTACATCCACCACTGCATGAGGACCAGTTCAGTTGGTCTCATAGTTAACCACTTATAGGCTATTCACGGTAAAGTGAGCAATTTTTAAGGCCCTTCAAACAACCATTAACCATTAAAATTATAATTTACTGCAGCATTAGATGTAAACTTTTGAGAGTAGCGAAATTTGTACACCGTGTTTATTAGTCACACGGCAATGTTTTAATTAAAAGTGGCGGAAATATATAAATCTGCCGAAAGGGGAAAATTCTATCAGGACGTTAAAATGTACTCACTTCACCGTGGATAACCTATACCACTTGACATATAGTTCCACACTTCGCCAGACGCGCTTGTTGTAGTGTACAACGTTCATTACTGCCCAGCTCTAAGTTAATATAACGCCTAGTTGACAGAGCTGCAACGAAATATTCCTTCCTAGGTAACATAGCATTCGGTACATTCTGTTATTTTCAGTGACTTTACACTTCGAGTGCTGTCTACATACAATCACGTTGCAGAGAACATAATAAAAACTGCTGGCGACGTAACATTACATTGATAACGTCTTTGTAGACCTGTTGCTTTAATGTTTCTCACAAATAAAAGTTCATAGGCGTTAAGTCTGGGGAACGTGCAGGCCATTTAGTATTTCCAGACCGACTGATCCAGCGAACACCGAAAGTTATATTAATAACCATTGCAATTCTCTGTGGAGAATGAGCGAGTCATCCTTCGTTTTGGTACCGCATGGATTGCCCTATGTCGAGTGGGATGTCTTCCAATAATTGCGGAAGCATTTCTGTTAGGAACTGTAAATACTTGATGGTATTTAGTGTCCCATTAATAAAATAAGGACCAATTATGCGATTATGTAGAACACCGCACCACACGTTTACAGACCACGGCCTCTGTTAATCCACTTCTCTCAGCCAGTGTGGGTTGTCAGCTGACCAGTAGTGCATGTTGCGAAGGCTACTCTGCCCATGGTTTGTAAATGACGATTTATCGGTAAACAAAATCTTGGACAGGAACGTGTCATCGGTTTGTAGTTTTCGTAGAATTCGGAGAACTGTACCCGATGTCGAAAGTCATTTCCATGTAGATGTTGATTAAGTGAAATGAAGAAAGGATGAAATTTGTTTCTATGTAATATTCACAAACTACTCCGCTGACTGATCCCACTCTCACGTTCAAGCCGCATCCTGCTGACATGTGGATTGTGAGCTACTGCAACTAAGATGTTAATTGCATTTCCCCCCTCAGTTGCTGTTTTTCGTCGTTGACGTCTTTTCTTTTCCACGCCTCCAGTTTATTGAGATGTTTTTATTATGTTCGCAAAGACAGATCGTGCCGATGTAGCACGATCAGGATATATCTCTCAACATACAATCGCATTGCTGCTCTAATGCTGTGGTGACATTCGCTATAACCATATCAACTCTTTAGGTTGTCGTGTACATTGTGCCAGTTCGACTAACGTCACGAAGATGTTTTCTGATCGTTACAACAGCACATCACAGACTAATAGCCCATTGTTCCGTGCGGTGGCGCAGTTTGCTTCGTCGTTGACCTTCAGTGATCTTGAATGACCGGCAAATGTCGTCGTATTTATTACATCATATTCACTGTCGAGGGGTGTTAATAAATATTATAATTCCATTAAAATTAACCAGATTAACTTTGTATCATTTTTACCCTTCCACGCACGGGGATATTATCACCATCATGTTATTAGCACCTTGGACCCAAGCAACTTTTGTCTGAAACATTTTATTCTACCACTGAAATTGGCAGTGTTATTCAAGTTGCCTGCCTTATGTGCCTCATCCTGTATGTATATATGTTATACAAATATTAAAATTGAACAAAAATAATACAATATATTATGTTACAGCTTAAAATGAGTGCTGATATAATTAAAATTTCGAACGATCATTTTATTGATAATTTTGTATACGTACCGTTCACCTGTATTTCAATTTTTTACTTTAGAGATAAAATTTAAAGTCAAAATAGTTAAAATTAAATCGTTATCGCAGATAAACCAATTGTCGATTTCAAAGAAATTGCCACCGTGATACACCTTCGACTTCAAGAATAACTTAAACATGACTTTCTGTAAAAATTACTTTCCGAAATCTATACGACTCAATATTTTAAGCCAAGCGCTTCATATTTATGCAAAAAAAAACCGTGACAAATAATATTTTTTAAAGGATTTTATGTATTAAATTATCATTGATATCATTTCACGAAACCGTAAAATATCCTCGAAATCGAGAAAAAAATTGTTTGGTCCTTGATGACGTTAAGTGATGGTGAGCTCCCTACTGACAACTGGTGCCGACGGCTGTGATATGGTGCGCTGTGTGTGTGTGTCCCGACAGGCGACTCGCGCATGAACCAGAACCCAGGGCTGACCATCCTGCAGATCATCCTGCTACGAGAGCACAACCGCGTCGCCAACCTGCTGCAGCACGTCAACCCGCACTGGGACGAGGAGCGGCTGTTCCAGGAGGCCAGGAGGATCGTCATCGCCGAGCACCAGCACATCTCCTACTACGAGTGGCTGCCCGTCTTCATAGGTGAGCGCACGCCTTTCCCCGTGGACCTCACTACACTCTCGCTGTGTGTGTGTATATATATATGTATATATATATGTATATGCACGTTTTACCCAGTCTTCAGGCAGAGTGAGTTTGGATGAAAGGAGACTGGCGATAAATCGGAGCCGGTTGCGCTACCTGATGTTTGGGTTAGCTCCAAGAATATATGTGCACGGCTTTTTGAGCACTTTTGAAATCAACCTTTGGAAATAGTCACTGCCCTTACCTGCATACATGTTAATGGGCACACTGAATATCACACGTCCAGTAAAGTTGGTAACGACGGAGGGAAAGTATGGTTCCATGTCTTAACGTTGAATTAACAGTGTAGGTAAACACTCATTTGCTCTCTGTTTTTTTAACGCATTCGAGTGTCAGAATTAGAAGATGTGAAAAATATTTACGTTTCTAATAAACTCACAGTTTTATTTGACCGATGCACGAATAAAGTGATCAGGCTCATGGTAATATTAATATTTCATACGGTGGCAGAAGTGCATACAAGTAGATTTCATGACTTTCAAAAATGATCAGTTTACCGTGAAGAGCATATACCAACCAATCTACGGTGACCGTGGGGCGTATGTAGTAATGCTGTGGTGTGTGTTTGCTGTTGTGGCAGGACTGCACCATGCCAAGGTGCATGGCGTCTTGCACGAGGGCTACGGCTTCACGCACGACTACCGCGACAGCGTCGACCCGTCCATCCTCAACGGCCACTCCACGTCCGCCTTCCGCTACTTCCACACCAACATCGCCGGCTGGCTGCAGTGAGTACCCCGTCGACATACTCGTCCTCTCCCGCACTCAACTTGAATACTGTTCATGGAAAAGTCCATTCACCGCTACTTACACATTTTCTGAAGCCCTGCTTAAGTTTTACTTTCGGGCGATTCATCAGCCTCATGCGAATAAAGCTCAACTAAAGTCTAGAATTACATCAAAGGGACAACGCACCGAATTGTATGCACTCAGTTTGATAATATTGTGCATGCAAACTATTTCTTACCAAACATTACCAACACATATTTTTTCTCTCAATTTTTAGCGTACTTTCCCAAAGAAAGAAAGGCCTATGATATCACTTTCCTGTATGTGTATCTGTGCGTTGTTTGTGTGTCCACTTTTCAAATTTAGAACGCGTCAACCAAATTTTACCAAACTCGGTACACATATAGTACTTAGTAAGTACATCTGATTTTAATACTGTTTGACCACGCCGGGCGCTTACTTTCAAGAAGCGGGCATTTGAAAATTTAGGGTGATATGTTATATCTCAGAAACCATTTATACGATTTAAACCAAGTTTTGTAATTTTACAGTGCATCATGTATGAAATGAGTTATGCAATATACATTGTTGTTGATAAGCCATTTTGGAAGATAGTACTACATAAAAAATAAAGCTATTATGTTATATCTTGAAAACTACTCTACCAATTCTCACCAAATTTGGCATTAAATAATAAAATGGTAGGCTATGTAAACGTATGGAACATAATTTTATTAGGACTTATTTTCAAAATGGTGGCTTTACCAACATTTTAGGTTTATTTGGTATATATATAATACTGTTCGACAAATTTCGACCAAATGTTGTATGCTGAAAGTTATTTATTACAAGTATTATATATGATAACACATAGCCAATTTTACTGTCATTTTGTAAGATAGCACCACACTTTAAATACAATTTTTATGTCATATCTCGGTAAACTATTAACCGATAACTACCGAATTCGGCAACCATTAGCACTGCGGCAGGTGACGTAAAGTGGCATGTTTCAAGTATGTCAGACACTTATTTTGAAAATGGCGGTCATGTAGCCATTTTAGTTTAGTTTGCTATATCGTCGAAACCATATAATTAATTCCAACTTAGCTTTGAATGCTGGCAGTATACCTTACAAATATCAAATGTGTTTGCATCGAAACGCTTTATTTGCCATTTTGTAAGATAGTGCCACACTATTAAATAAAAAAATTATGGATGTTGTCTCGGGAAACAATTTATCGATTCCTGCCAAATTTGGCAAACAAATAGTACTGCGCCAGTTCATGTAAACGGGTATGTTTTAAATCACGCAATTATTTTTAAAATGGTGGCCATATAACCATTTAAGTTTAGTATGCCATATCATCGAAACCATGTAATTAATTCCAGCTCAACTTTTTTTTCCTGACAGTATATATTACAACAATCAAATGTGTCCACACAAATTCTCTTTTGTCCACCATTATGTAAAATAGCATCACATGAAAAATTTAAGTTTAAATGTCATCTTCGGAAAAAAAATTTCACAGAATTTGGCAAACAAGTAGCACTATACCATGCTATGCAAATTGATATGTTTTGAGTGTCAGACACTTGATTTCAAAATTTCAACTTAACTTTGTTTGCTGGCAGTATCTATATCAACGATAACATTTGTCTATACAGAGCATCATTTCCCCACCATTTTGCAAGATAGCCCTACATAAAAAAGTAAAGTTTTTATGCCATATCTCGAGATGCAATCAGCTAATTCAGACCAAATTCGGAGAAGAAGTTGTGTTGTGGTGGGCCATATTATTGTATACGTTTTAAGTGTCTATGAAATCATTTAAGCTTAGTGTGCTGTTCCTAAGAAACTTTTTAACCCTAATTTAGATTAACTTTGTATACTTGTACAATCATGGAATGTACTAAAATACAACCTTTTTGTCCTCCATTTATGAATATCGTCACATTAAAAATAAATTGAGGTTTTATGCAATATGTCCTGGACCAATCAACCGATTAAAATGAAATTTTTACATTCATGTTATGCTACAATAGGGGATGGAAACGTACATGTTTTTAAGGTGCGACAGGCTTTCTTTGAATTGCATTGTTATAAATAATTTAGATTAGCATGTTATGTCTATTAAAGAATTCAATAAAATTCAACCAAGTTTTGTGTACTAAAAGTATTCGGGTCATTCCATATGAAATCATCAAATAAAAAAAATAATGGAAGCTGCATTAATTTTGATTTTGATGAAAATGTGTTCCTATTTTACTGTAATATCAAGGAGGAAGAAAAACATTAATTTATATTTTTACCTACTACAAGTGGATAATGGCAGCCATTTTTCATTCACACAAGCAAATTTCAAAGATTTCGGAGGTTTACGCAATTAGCCGTAACGTTTTTATTATGTCACCTATTGAAAAAAATTTTGTGTAATTTAAAAGCTTACGTATGATTCTATTACACCGTATATTTATATTATAAAATAAATTTTGTATTTTCAATATGGCGGCCATCTGCTTGTAGCATTCAGATGGCTGTTTTTACCCCACACCTTTACCCCATCCTGCTTCACCAAAGTTGTATTTAGAGATCTGATCTTTTCTGTGCTTAGTGTCTACTTGTAGAACAGTGTGCAACATCAAAGTTATCTGGGTTGAAGACTTCCTTCCTAAAAAAAAATCGTCTCCAACTTGGGAAAAAGTGAAAATTTGCTGTTTTCGAAGCAAAAAAAAGTTATGGGGGGGATGAAATAAAAATTTGAGTTTTTTTAATGAAAGATACTCTTTATGAATAGCTATAGNTATGTTATTTTCACCCCTGTTGAGTACACGGACAATAAAAGACAAAAAAAAGTCGATTTTTAAATTGAATCCTCTGTGCATTACATAATTCCGCTTCATTCTGGATGTGTTTAATTAAAGTTGGTCAAAGGAATGCAAATGTGAATGATCTTTGCTTTAATTGAAGAGTGTGCAATATAATTTTTCTTCGTGCTGGCAAGTAACCTCAAAACATCAAAAACAGCTTTATGAATAATAAATACCTAATCACTGCACAAGGACTTAATTCTTTCCGGGGGACAGTTAATGAAATTTTACTACTATGTCTACATTTAAGTCTATTCTTTCTACATTCACAATTCAATTTTAACTCTAATTAGAGTAGCTGTTGGTACTCTTACACTAATATTTAAAAATTGATAATCTTCATGTTTATGCAGCAATGTTACTGTGTAGTATGTTCCATTCTCTCTATGAAAATAGCTGATAACACTTCACTCAGTTTGTTGCTTATATTGTGTATTATGCCATTGTAAGTTACTAACTCAAGTGGTGACAACGCTCTTAAAATATTCATTTGTTTCACCCATACCAATTCCTTTGTAAGTTTGAAATGAGTCCTTGGGCCTTAAGGATGCAAAAATATGACCTTGTACTCTTCTTCTCCCTACTCAGTTTCTTTGCCTGTGGCAATTCCAATCCACCATTCACTCTCATAAATAATCTGGCAAAACAGCTTGTTGTGGTTTGATGGTTGTTACCACTAAATAGTTCTGTGATGATGAGTTTTGGTAGACAGCAAGATTATCTCCATCTACTGGAACCAAACCATGATGCTGTCTTGTATTGGGAATTGTTTCAATTTCTTGAAATAGTATTTCAAGTAACTTCTCTTCACAAACAATATCTTCTGACAGCACAAAAAAAAAAAAAATATTATTCCAGAAATTTTGATTGAACAAAATTCAAACATTTATTGTGGCGATACAACGTGGTTTTCAGTGGTTCTTTGTAAACTGTGTCACAAGACGTTCAACTGTATCTCCGGTACCATCACATGAACTTTTGCCATGTGATGTGGCAAAAAAATAGCATTCAGCAGACAGACCGATATAATCTTTGTGCTTAGCCAAGTTAACAAACTTTTTTTGTTGTTTTTGTATTGGGCAACTGAACCGTCTCTAAAATAATACATTTCGTCCAGTTGGGAAATCTGTCATTCAAATGTTGAAGCAGAACTTTCTAAATAGTGTGAACAGCTACAGTGTTGTGTGTCAAATAGTCACTGGCAACACAAAAGGCTTCACACTTTGTGGAATAACTTTCTTTGTAATATACAACAAATATGTGTAATGTGGCTTGCGCATTAACCCAATGAAATGCCTGTACTTCATCTTGCATCACGAAAGTATATTTGCTGAGAAATCTCCCAAAATTATGCACTCAGCAGAAGTAATATATTTTTTAAATTTAGAAATTCAGACTGACGTTTTTCAATAAAGTGATGGGTTTTTTAAATTTATTAATTATTCCTTTAGATCAATCAAAAACTCCTCCATATTTTTCACTAAGGTGACAAGCTCACAGCGGTCAGTTGACAACCATTGTTTGTACTTTATTTCACTCAGTAGCTCATCTTCCTCACAGATGATTCCATCCAGTATATAAACTCCATTACATTTATGACATTGTGAAAGCATACGACTTTCTTTCGAATCGTCACACACAATCATTTTCATTAAATATTTGTATGCAATTCTACTCACTGTAGCTGCCAACATTAATTTCACATTTTGGTGCTGTAGACACACGCATACAGAATGTGTGCCACTGGCACCAGCTAGCGCGTATCACTTTGGCCATAATGAAGCAAACTTTGAAAACCATATCTTTATACACGTATGAGATTTTTGAATTTTAAGTAAATTTCATTTAAATTAAAGAGTACTAGATATTTTTGTTCTTTTGTCTTCGCTCCACTTGGAGATATGACCTTTTCACAGTTCTTTAAACCGGGTATGATTCTGCCTACTCTTGTAAAAATCTCTTACAACTTTTTCGGTTTCATTACTTAAACGATCTCCACTTTGTTTTGTTAACAACATTTGGTAGCACACCATGTTTTGCCTTTAAAGATCTTACATTTCTTACTAAATATTCACTGCACTTAAACATAGATTTGGTTATAGAAATGCTCCAAAATTTTGACACCAAACTTAAAGTTTTGTATTTCTCATCAAATGTGCTAGCATGTGCGAATTTCTCCTTTAAATTAATTTGAGGTAACCTAAATTGTTATTTGGAGTAATTGCTTCATAGTTAGTAGCATAATTGGAAAATAAGACACTTGTTTCTAATTTTCTTCAAATTTTACATCATAGGCTATCAATCTTTTGCACCATGGTTTGTCTTCTTTTACACTGAGGAAACCTTTGTAAACGAATGGGAGATTCATCCAGAGAAGCACATTCATGGTTAACCGATTCTTCAGCAATGAATTCTGGTTCAAAATTACCATCAACCTTTGTGTTCTTCTCCATCAAACTCTAATTCTACGGTTTTATTCAACTTTTGAAAACAGCGTGCACATACAGCCGTACCAGATATACGTTTCAGATGTTCATATTTAGCAGAGAGCTGCATGGTGATTTCCTTTAAGGACTTCAATATAGCCGACCTTCCGTGGCGCAGTCGGTTGGTGCGCCACCTGTCTGGGATGCGGGAGGTTCTGGGCTCGATTCCCAGGTAAGGTATGAGTATTAATGTAAGCTAGGTTATAAGTTAGTTTGTACGATATCCCCTGACAGACCATTAGGTATAACAGTGGGGGATGTTAACAAGTCCAATGCGATACAAGACTTCAAAATAGGTTTCTTGTGCACGACAAATGGGCCACAATTACCACACAAATGAAAGAACTTGTAAACATATTTTTTGTAATGGTATGTACAGATATTTGCAACTTCATTCACACCTGTTCTAAGTCTAATTAATGTTTTATTTAATAATTTACGACACTTTCAATTATTTACTCCGATAGAGTAAACAACTTTATGGCACTCATCCTTAATAAAACAGCCAACAGAATACTCCATTGTCACTTGAATTGAATAGAAAACATGCCACCAAGACAGGCAACGAAAGACTCTACAGGCAGGATGCGTCTAATCATGTGCTTATCTGCATGATGCGATCTCATGAAACAGTTGCATCATCTTCAGACTTTCGGAAATTGCAGAGTGGCCACCATTACATGTAATAACATGACTTAAAACATTTCCTCGTGAATTTTGCCTTTGATTTTTCTTAAACTAAACTGTACATAGTTTTCAAATTACAATACAGTAGGTAAACGTCTATTTATTTATTATATTTATTTATGTATTTGAAAATTATGAATTTTTCTATTATTTTACATTATGCACTGCTCAAACAGTGTATAAACAGTGTTTTAACACTTAGTACTCCTTGTTACGCTACTGTTATCGACATTCAGAATGAAGTGGAATTATACAATGCACAACAGATTAAATTTAAAAATAGACTTTTTGTTTTATTTTTTCAAAGGTCCGTATACTCAAAAGGGATGAAAACAATATAATGGGGCAACTTGTGCCCTATAACGATTTATCAAGAGTATCTTTCATAAAAAAACTCAAATTTTTATTTCGTCCCCCACATAACTTTTTTTTTTGCTTCGAAAACAGCAAATTCTCATTTTTCCCCAAGTTGGAGAATATTTTTTCTAGAAAGGAAGTACTCAACCCACATAATTTTGATGTTTCACACTGTTCTACATTTAGACACCAAGCACACAAAAGATCAGATCTCTAAATGCAACTTTGGAGAAGCATGGTGGGGTAAAGGTGGGGTAAAATAGTCGTCTGAATACTGAAAACAGATGGCCGCCATATTGAAAACACAAAATTTATTTTAAAATATAAATATACAGTGTAATAGCATCTTATGTAAGCTTTTAAATTACACTAAAAATTGCACAATAGGTGACTTAAAAAAAAAAAACGTTACGGCTAGTTGTGTAAACCTCCGAAATCTATGAAATTTACTTGCAGTGTGTATGAAAAATGGCTGCCATCATCTACTTGTAGGTCAATATCTAAATTAATGTTTTTCTTCCACCTTGAGGACAGGGTAACATAGGAACACGTTTTTACCAAAATAAAAAATGGTGCAGCTTCAGTCCCTTGATGATTTCACATGGAATGACCAATTCATTAGAAACATCATTTATGCTTACCTAGATCCTCTTTGGCAGGCCTTTTTTTAAAGTATCAGGTGAGAAAATTCAACGTTTGGCCATATTTTCGGAACTATTCAAAAAATTTCCACCATAGTTTGCACACCAGTAATGCTACAGAAGGAAATGTAAACTTACGTGATTTAAGTGGGGTCAGACACCGACATTCAAAATGATGGTCTGATAAATGAATTTTAAAAAAATCTGTCGTATTTATTATACAATTTAACCAAACTCAACCAAACTTTGTATGTTGCCAGTACCTATTAGAAGCATCGTGCACAAAACCTCTTTTGTATACAATTTTGGAAGATAGTATCAAATAAGAAAATAAAGTTTTCGTGCCATATCTTGAGAACTAACAAACCGATGTGCACCAAATTCTCGACACAAGTAGCGTTACGGCAGGCCATGTAAACTTAAGTATTTTAAGGGGGGTTAGACGCTTATTTTAAAAGTGACAACCCTATAAATATTTTAGGTTAGTAAACCCTATCATTCGAAACATTAGACTGATTACATCCGATGATGCTCCGAATCCTACCTCTGTAATGAATTTGATTACACTCTAACGTATGGTACGAGGTTTTCTGGGTTCAAGTCCCGGGTAGGGCATGTAGATATTTGCAACTGTCTCACTGCTGTTACATATGCTTCTGGTTTCATCTTTAATTATATCGCTGTCCACAAGACGTCAAGGCCTACCTACCATCTAAGCTTTTAAGAACTTAGTCAAAAATTATTTTCACCCATGTAGAGGAAAAAAGGCTTATTAGTAATATCAGTAACTTCTTGTAATTAATATTAAATGTAAATAAAATGTTATAATTTATAGACAAAATATAAGTAAAAGTAAAATTTAACCGAAAATATGATGTTAACAAAAGTATAACACGTTTATGATACATGAAACATTTAGGAAACAACAAAACACAAAATACAATGGGTAATTTTTGATAGGTTAGAAGTTTGCAGATACAGTGAATAGACTATATTACTGTCTTACTGAGCGGCGCGATGCAGTGGTAAACCATTGTACTCGCATTCGAGATGCAGGTAGGTAGAGCTGAACGTTTCACCGACAGGGAAGTAATTAAAGATGAAGCAAGTTGCTCAGAGAATCAGGAACGAGGAAGGGATCGGCCATGGCATGTAGTAAGTTACCGCTCCATAATTAGCCTGGAGTGATTTCGGGAACTATAGAAAACCGAAATCAGGATTCTCACTCAGTCCTGAGGACCGCGAGTCCGAAAGTTTACCACTGCGCCAACTCGCTCGGTACTCCCGTTCGGGAGGGCCTGGGTTCGATTCCCGGTTCAGCTACGCTTATTTTGTTTAACACGGTTTTCCGAATTCACTCGTGGCGAACGATGAAATGGTTCCGTCCTGCTGGCCATGGCAGATTCCTTGGGATGGTTCCGTCCTGCTGGCCATGGCAGATTCCTTGGGATGGTTCCGTCCTGCTGGCCATGGCAGATTCCTTGGGATGGTTCCGTCCTGCTGGCCATGGCAGATTCCTTGGGATGGTTCCGTCCTGCTGGCCATGGCAGATTCCTTGGGATGGTTCCGTCCTGCTGGCCATGGCAGATTCCTTGGGATGGTTCCGTCCTGCTGGCCATGGCAGATTCCTTGGGATGGTTCCGTCCTGCTGGCCATGGCAGATTCCTTGGGATGGTTCCGTCCTGCTGGCCATGGCAGATTCCTTGGGATGGTTCCGTCCTGCTGGCCATGGCAGATTCCTTGGGATGGTTCCGTCCTGCTGGCCATGGCAGATTCCTTGGGATGGTTCCGTCCTGCTGGCCATGGCAGATTCCTTGGGATGGTTCCGTCCTGCTGGCCATGGCAGATTCCTTGGGATGGTTCCGTCCTGCTGGCCATGGCAGATTCCTTGGGATGGTTCCGTCCTGCTGGCCATGGCAGATTCCTTGGGATGGTTCCGTCCTGCTGGCCATGGCAGATTCCTTGGGATGGTTCCGTCCTGCTGGCCATGGCAGATTCCTTGGGATGGTTCCGTCCTGCTGGCCATGGCAGATTCCTTGTCCTTTCCTGTTTCTCTGAGCAACTTGCTCCGTCTCTGATGACCTCGCTGTCGACGAGACGTTATGCCCTACCTACCAAGGCATAAAGTGGTTTACGACTCAAGGAACGCTTTTGAAAGTCTTGCGTAGTAACTTCTTTCATCCACCGACGTATCCTTTCCTCAGGTGTAAAAATTAAAATTGTCGCGACTTTATTGTGAAAAGTGACGATGCGTTGATAACGTGAAACAATGGACTTATTTGAAAAAATCCATCGTGTTTCTATTGCCACAGTTTATACTCACACGTGTAGAAGAACCAATTTTAATTGTAAGTTATTTAAAAACTACACTTTAAGTGCTGCCAAACGACTCGCAGAGTGCGAATTCCCGAAACATAAACTCAAGTACATGATTTGAACTACTTAATATATTTCGACGGGGTTTCATTTATTCATTATATATTTGAATTAATAAAAGTTTCACGTGCAACAACAATTTATACAGTGCATAGTTTTCGAATTATAATTGTCGATTCATTTTAGAATAATAACGTATTGAATTCATAAAATCAGTGCATATGTTATTTGTTTTAAAACTTATAGAATAGTATTCGAGCTCATTGTAAGACTGTACAATAAAATAATAAAAGTTCTTAATTTCAACAGAATTTCACTTTCTGAAAAGCTCATTTTATAAAATTTTGCTATAAGATATAATTTTTTTAAAGTATTAAAATTTATATATAATTTAACAGCAGATGACATTCTTTTGTTAATTTTAAGACAATTATTTGGGCATATTTACTGATTCTGCAGTTTTACCCAAATGTTTGCAAATATATTGGCAAATTTTAAATTGGAACCATATTCTGTATCAACTATTGCTTTACACGATAGTTACCAGCATTTACATATTTTTTCAATAAATCTGACTCCTTATCATTATGTATAAAGTAGCTCCAATTCTGTTCTTGATTTTATGTTTCGGGATTTCGCGCACCGAGAAATCGTTTCACATCTCTTAAATCAGACGTTATGACGTGGTGCTACTATACCTCGTTTGCTTCTAACATTACAATTGATACTGCAGACCGTGTGTACATAAAAATATTTACTGTTAAAGGTAGGGCTTTATTTACATTTTTTAAACATTTTTATTTTTAAAGTGTTTAATCGAGCGTGAATCATCTGCACACTCGGGGAACATAGGACACGGGTTTCGTTTCCAATGAAAACTCTATCGGCTTTAGACGACTGTAGCTATATAATATCTGCTGGTATGTATGTTTATAATGTTAGTTAAAAATATAATTAAATCAAGGAACAGTATTCAGGTTATCATTAACTTTTGACGCCGTTCACCACTATTGAATATGAATAAAACAGATTTTAATGATCTTATCTAAATTTAATTAAGTTATTACACATCAGAACTATTTGGTTTTTTAATTAGTACTTCCAAACAACATCAAACATTTTTGTGGGCATAGTACGCATACACATGTTCATTCCAAACAGGCTATACTTATAACATCTTCCCCACTAAGAAATCATTAATTTAAATCAATTTAACAGCAATAACAATTAAGTAGTAAACATTTTAAAAATGAAATATAATTAACTTGTAGTAAAACAATAATTTAAACAATTTAGGGAATTGCTACAAAGTAAATATTAACAAGATTACTCTACATTTTTTTTTTTAAATTTTACATATTATAAATCAAAATTTTTCGGAGTTATTAATTTAGGGCTTTCGCCTGCTAATCTTGCAAACTCCTTAAGATGGTTTTCTGAAAGTTTAGGTTTGTTATATTCAGACTGTTATGTGCTCGTCGGCTTACAGCAGTTGCTAATTGGACCTTGGTTCTCTCTCACCTCTGTTGGGAGTATATCAATTTCATGTCTTTTATATACTCATCACAATCTTTCTCTGACACTATGTATGATTTCGGAGCATTCACCATGTTCCTATCATTAACATCGCGTTTGAATCTTTTTTTGAACATAGTAGGTTTATTAACATTAAATGGTCTCATTTTACAAGAACTTTAATCGTAGTGCTCTTAAGATTTTCTTTTCTTGTCCCCCCAATAATGTTCTATCCTTGTTCACTATGATCGGCGGTTTTAAACTAACAAATTTACACGGAACTGTTGTCCGAAGATTTTATTTTGTAGCTGGTGAGTAAATCTCACCTCTGGGAGTGTTATTATAATGCAATAACGCCAGTAGTGGATCTTCATTAGAATGAGCTGTATTTTAAACCATTTTTAAAACATTTTTACAGCACTCTCTGCGAGCCCGTTTGACTTCGGATGGACAGTACATGACACAATATGCACAAATTACCATTTGCCAGAAAAATGTCTGAAAAAACTGTGTGTCTAAATAAAGTGCTCCATCTGTGTACACCATTAGAGGCATGCCATGACTAGCGAAGACTGATTTAGTTTTTTCTTGTATCAATTTACAATGCTTTATAGGAATCAGAAAACTGTCTACTAACATTGCACTTCGGTATTCTGCTTCATCATCAAACTCTTGTATCATAACACGGCCGTAACCCTTAATATCACGGGACAGTACATTTTCTACAAATATATGTTTTCCGGGAATATAAACAAGTTTAAAACTTAATGATTGTAGATGCATAAGCACTCCTTGCAAGCGTACCTGAACTTTATGAAGTGATTTGTTCATTAATCCTACCAGTGATTGGTGGTCAGTTTCAATTTTAATCACATTTCTTTCAAAAATATACTGTTTGATTTTTTCACAGCCAAAGCATACCGGCAAAAACTACTGGATGGCCATTTTGAATTAGAACTCTTCTAAGACCCACTGAAATGACTTCGACACTTAGTACGATATCATTTTTACGGTCAAAACTGTTATCACAGGTGCTCTAATGACAGCTTCTTTTAAGTAACTGAGTTATGCCTGCTAGGAATGCTGCCATCTGAATAAATATTTATCCTTAAGTGAGTCGTGCCGAACGATGCCTCTGGTCGGCGGATTTTCTCACTTCACCCTTAAAGGCTCTGCAGATTTCTATGTTAAGAGCCACCCAAATCTCTCCACTTTCCACACCCTTCGGTAATTATATGAGATACGCACTTTTGTCAGAGTAATGAGGAAATAACGAGAAACATAATTAAATAATCCTAAAGCTCTGTGTAAAGTTTTTTTATCAGCTGGAGTTTTCTTATTCAGCTATAGCTTTAATCCTGTCTGAAGTTCCTGACATCCTATTTGATGTGAAAATGTGACCGAGAAACTTAAACTCTGTTGAATGAAAGTTGCACTTATTAGGATTTAATTTAATTCCTTTTTCCATGGCACGGGCTAAGACGTTCTCTAATATCTGGTATAACTCCTTGCAGTTGTCAACTCAAATATATATAGCCTATCGTTATGGAACACATCTACATTTTAATATCTTCAAATGCAGTATATATTACGTCATGAAATCTCTCTGGGGCACAACTCACTCCAAATTATAGTCTTTTAATGCATAAGGTCCCCATGGATTTTGGAATGTACATAAGGTTGAACTTCTGTCGTTCAAAGTTAGCTTCCAAAAAATCTTCAAAGGCATCTATCTACTTTATGCTTGAATCAATCTGTGAGTCTATTATGTAGGGCATACAGCCGACTTCACCATCAAAAATATGCGTGAATTCATAAGGAATTATATGTTTCGTTACTGATTTCAAAGAGTCAACTGCATGAAAAAGGCCTAACATTTATGCGGTTCACAGGCCTAAGATATTGATGAAATAACCATCCATTATAAAAAAACTTAATGTTGTGCATGCTGGATTTGCATTGACAAGGTAACATATATTTACCCAAAACAGGAATCTGATTAATAGTAAAGAATGTTAGTCTTGAACGATTTCCATCCAAACGCAGGAATTGGCGGAGTCCCATATTGCATGAAATTTCAGTGTCAATCTTGAAGTTCACTAGATGATAAACTTATCTAAATTATTTATCTATATTGTCGCCATATTGCAAATAAAACCAGACACACTTATAACATTTAAGTTTATGTGGCCTACTGTAGCATTATTTGTGTCCAAACATTTTGTGAGAATCGATTGATTGTATCCGGCAATATGTCAAAACTTTATTTATTTATGTGGCACGGTCTTACAAAATAATGAAGGAAAAAAACTGTATTTTTAGTTACCTGTCTGTAGAAATAGATACTGCCAGCAAACAAAGAAAAGTTGAAATTGGTTTCATTGTTTCGTAAATTAAGCATAATAAACTAAAATGTCTATATTGCCACCATTTTGAAAATAAGTCTATGGCTTACTTAAAACATTTCAGTTTATATTGCCTGCCATAGTACTATCTGTTTGCCAAAGTTTGTAGAGAGCAGATAATTGTTTCCCGAGTTATGACATAAAATTTTTATTTTATTCGTGTGTCACACTCTTACAATATGGTTGAGAAAAGAGTCTGTGTGTAGACACTTTGACTGTTGTAATATACACTGCCAGAATACAAAGTTAAGTTGAAATTAGTTTCATTGTTTCGTAGATGTGTATACAATGCTAAAATGTTTATGTGGCTGCTTTTTGAAAATAAGTGTCCGGCCCTCTTAAAAGTAACCTATTAGTTTAAATGCCCTATCATAGCACAACTTGTTTACCAAATTTTATAGGAATCGGTTGCGTGCCTCTAGAGATATGAGAAACTTTATTTATTCATGTGGCACTCTCTAAAATAACGATAGAAAAAAGGCTATGTATTAACAAATTTGATTGTTTTAATAGATACTGCCAACATACAATGTTAAGTTGAATTTGGTTACATGGTTTCATAGACATAGCATATTGGGCTAAAGTATTTATATAGCCGCCATTTCAAAAATAAGTGTCTGAACGTTTTAAAACACATCAGTTTACGCGGCCTACCGCAGTACTAAATGCGTGCTAAATTTGGTAGGAATAGGTCGATTGTTTTCGGAGATATGACATAAAGGTTTTATTTTTCATGTGGTGCTGTATTATAAAATGGCATACAAAAGAGGCTAAGTATTGACAAATTTTTTGATGGATGTAATAGATACTGTAAACTTACCAAGTTTGGTCGAAATTGATAAAATGGATAGATATAGCAAATAAACCTAAAATATGAATATTTCAGCCATTTTGAAAATAAGCACCGTCTACTTTTAAATATAATATATAAATTTCCTAGAATAGTAAATTTAGCAGGAATCGGTTGTGTAATTCCCGAGATATAATGTAAAAGTTTAATTTTTCATGTATTGATATCTTACAAAATGGCGGACCAGTAACATTATCGCTTTCTAAATTCAATGCTTGCATGAAGTACTGACAAAGTATGAATTTTGGTTTAAATAGGGTTAATATGTTTCCGAGATGTAACATTGCACCTTAAAATTTAAAATTGCCACAATTCTGAAAATAAGTTCCTGACGTGATCGAAAACTACTAAAGTTGGAAGTTTTTACTAAGTACTGCATGCATTTCGACTTTGCTGAAATTATGTGTACGGGTTCAAAAGTTATAAGGGGGGACATACATCCAGGCAGACATTCAGGTGATTTCATTAGCCTATCTTTCCAAGGAAAGTAGGCTAACCAGACAGAAATTGTGGAGATTTCATATGCCTATTTTGCAAAGGAAAGTAGGCTATTCACGCTTATGAAGGTGCAGAGAATATCTTAACAGTTATTTAGAAATCCAATTTTTTTCCCCTCCCGTTAGTGGTTTCACATCTATAAGAGTAATCAAAGGTCCCCTCATTATTTAATAATGTTTGCCCTACATGGACAAATGCGGTTATAATTAAATCTTAGACACTTTAAAAAATGCAGTGAAGTAGTCCTCTGTGACATGTTAAGGTTTCCTTTTTTTGTCCGGTTATGAAGTTTGACCACGAATATTTGTAAAACAAATCCAAGGTGGATAGATCTCTCTGTTTAAATAATGTACTCCATGGTGTTATAGGCTGTTCACGGTAAACTGAGCACATCTGAAATCCCTGCTTAGGATGTACTTATCTGATTAAATTGCATCTTTTCATCAAATGTAAATTTTACATTGTCATGGAACAGATTCCTTTATTCATACGCCGTACAAGTGAAATTTGCGAAAATCTTATACATGTAACTGTGTTACTTAAATCCAAATTATTTCTATAAAAAGAATAAAACAAGACGCACCAACCTCTTTGGACAAACATTTTAAACATTACTTTCGCAACACAACGTCGAGTCTTAGGGCTATTTGTAACCCTTCGCTGCCAACTTAACTGGGAGCCCGCGTACCAACCTGCGTTGTAACACACATACAGTTACGGGCAGTGATTTCTTTCCAAGGTTGATAACGAAAGTTCCCACTTGATCGTGAACAGCCTATAGCTATGTGTGTTTCCTGTAAGCTGGGAAGGGGGGCATGCTGTGTTGTTGGCAGCCTGTTCGGCGAGCACCGCGACACGTACAGCGCACTGCGGCTGAGCGACCACCTCAACAGGCCGGCCGTGATCGAGCAGGGAAACAACTTCGACGACCTCGTCAGGGGCATGGCGACGCAGCCGCAGGAGGGCACCGACCAGTACTTCACCACCGAGGTATAGTACATCGCCGGTGGCAGCAACCCTCGACGTGTGAGATGCGGGCTTGTGGTATGTGGGCCAGGGGTATGAGATGCCATGTGCAAACATCGGTTCCGTGTTTAAAGCTTAGTGCTGCCAAGCTGAAGAATACTGTTTTCAGGGTAGTTTCCATAGGTCGTTTCCTAACTAACCAGGCGTTAAGGTAGAATGACAGCGGTTTCCAATCAATGGTGTGGAGCGGGAAGGTTTGGGCGGCTCCTAACAACGACATTCTAGACCCGATGAGAGTGAAATGAGGTGAGTACGGAGCAGCGTCGGAATGTAAGGGTGAGGGAAACGGGATATACACGAGAAAACCCGCCGGCCAGTGGCATAGTCCAGCAAAATTCTGGGACAGAAGAATGTATAACACAGTAAAATATTTTGCTATAATTTACATATTTAGGGTCTAAGTGTTACAAAACCAGTAAATGTCTATTTTTAATTAAATTTTGAGCATATTCCCATTCTATATGCTTTAGAAAGCACATTTCACAAATAACATTTATCAAGTGAGACTCTAGTTTATGTGATAAAAATTAGTAATAATGGATACCAATATTTAATAAACTAATTTTATGCACATCTTTGATAGCTGAAATGGATGCGCGTAAAATTAATTATTAAACATATTTGTAAAATTATGACTTTTTTAACACACAACCAAGTCTTTGTAATGATCTTTTTCTTAAACATGTATTTTAAAGGATTTAGAATAGAAACACGTTTAAATTTTAATTAAAACAAAATCTTTGTAGTTTAATTTTTAAATTTTTAAATAAGTAAATTATAGCAAAATATTTTGCAGTATTACGATTGTGTGCATTCTTATTTCACGTGCAAAATAAATCGTACTTTTCTGACAATTTTGGTCGTGTGTGTACTACTTTTAAGTGAATTCGTCATGTTGAATAGTCGGGGGCAGTTCTACATTGGAAGCCAATCTTCCTGTACCTTAACACTTAGTTATACGTGTGACATTGGGTTTCAGCTTTTCCGAACACTCCACACAATTCTGAACCAGTAGTACATGTGTAAACAGTTGGTTGCCCTTCACAATTTGTAGACGTTACAAAAACTTTTGTGGTGACAGAAAAATTATTTTTCCGTAACTGTACAACTGTTGGTTACTAAATATATAAAATTAACTTCACTTGAAAAAATAAATTCAGAACAGTTTAGTGGTTACTACAGAATACATTTATTATCATATCTTATTTTAAAGAGTTTAGCTGAAATATTTTGTAAAACACAATTTTTTTTAATTGTACCCTTTTATGCCGTGTGAATGAGTTGAATAGTAAAATAAGTTCTGAGGAAAGCAACCACCTGTGAACAAAGAATCTCTCCTCAAGCATTTAAAAGTCTGTGAAGTTTAGCCTAATGATACACGAAAAACTGTAGTTTCTCTTCGTATTGCCAGTAACTTACGTAACTGTTACCCTTATTATCAAAGCACGGGAGAAAAGAATTTGCTGAATCGCAAGGCCACTGAATAGAGACAGACAGAAATTATCCTGTAATTATTTTGAAGCCCGGTGTACGCTGTTCATAATCCTCAAGCTAACTCCGTACTCAATTATTTCAGACACGATGGTATTTTAATTTCTATAGTCTTTCTCAAAATTACTATTTCGCTTACACACGATAACTATAATTTTTTGTAGGAACGAAAAAAAAAAAAAAAAAAAAAACGTATCTGTGACGTTGGCTGTTGTACTGAAGTAAAATACCGGGTGTTCTAAATTAATGTTTTCAAACTTTGAACGGGAATAACAGCGATAATATTAACAATACTAACGGCAATCTTATGGGAATACGTGTATTTGATGTGATAGGGACAACGTTGGGTGGATGCGAGCGCGTGTAGTCATTCTGCTGTTGTAAGTTCCGTTTGCAGTCAGTAGCGGCAGAACTACAAGCATAGAGGAAACGATGGACGTGACAAGATTTTCTTTTGAGGAACGTAAGTGTATTTTAAAGTGTTATTGGAAATGCGATAATATGACTGAGGTGCAGATACGGTGGAGGGTAGAATACGATACTACTCCACCATCATGTGTAACATTCATACTGACGCATTCTGCGTCCCTATATTTTATTCGTCAGAACATGCGCTCTGGCGAAGCTTGCAGGCGGACGACCGCAATAAGGATTAAGGGTTTTGTGGACGTGCCGGGAGAGTGACGCCAGGAGCCTCGCAGCTGCAAAGGCATGCTACCAAAGGTTTCTGCACGTGCAACTGTTCCTGCATGTGCAGACGACATCCGGAGACAACGGAAGACACCAGGGCGCGGACACAGCTGAATTTTGCAGCTGCCCAAGGGACACCGAGATCCCACCACCAGCGGCGTCTGTCCCGGGCTTGTACCACAATAAACCATGAGAGCTTTTAGCAGGCGTGCTGGGGAGAATAACTACACAATATCTGGAGGCATTAGTGCCCCAAACCAAAGAGACCACCCAAGAGTTCCCGCACGTGCAGAACGGAACAATAAACGTCCAGGCCAGAATCAAGGGGCGACGCCAGGCCGGCTGTGGACCACAGGAGCAGCGGCCACGTGTTTTATGACGCAAGGGGAACGACAAGCGCCCCGGACCACGTGCAGTGATGGGGGAAGTTGAATATGGTGATGGACGCTACAAAACCACACAAAGGAGGGAGGAACAGGTCAGTCAGTTGAGAGACGTCGAGTCAGTCAGTCGGGGGACCCGAAGCGAGGCGTCCGGGTCGGAGCCGGACGAAGCCAGTGCGATGAACGAGTCAGTCAGTCAGTCAGTCGCGGATCGAGCAGTCAGTCAGTCAGTCGGAGTCAGTCGAGGATCGAGAATGCATCACGACGTCGACCTCAGTCGGAGGCCGTCAAACGGGACGTGCGGCGGGAAGAATCCGAGAAAAGTCAGTCAGACTTCGTCAAACGAGAAGAGTGTACCGGGAGCCGAGAGAAAACGAGTTCGCCAAATGCATCAATATGTGGAACTCAGTCGGAGGCCGTCAAGCGGGACGTGCGGCGGGAAGAATCCGAGAAAAGCCAGTCCGACTTCGTCAAACGAAGAGTGCTGAGTGGACCCGGGAGGAGGGGTTCCGAGAGCAGGCGTCGGGACGCCCCACCAAGCGCCGGAGCAGTTACAAGCCGCCAGCCGAGGGAAGACAGCGCAGCAGTGTCAGATAAGTAGTTCTACACCAAGTGTGAAGAATCTTCCCCCCCCCCCCCAGACGCCAATCGCGGCGTCAAACCATACGTAGCCTACATAGAAAAAGGGGAGGGGAGTTTGTCTCGTGAGTTCATGTACCAGTTAACCTGTTCAAGCAACAATAAAACTCGATTATGTGAACTCACAAATAAAGTGTAATTTATTAGTAAATTGGACCTAGAGACAACAGTGTCGACGTATTCCTACGCCCTGTCACTGAGGGCTAGCATCAAATGCTGGCGCCTCACGCCACAGAGCAGAATCAATACCTACTTCCAAACTTCCGCATTTGGCAGGTATCAATACAATTAAGTGACAAGTTTGAGAGGGGTGGATCTATGTGTGATGTGATGATAGGACGGTGCGGCAGGAAGAGAACGACAATGGACAGAGAAAATGTTGGGGCAGTGTTTTACACATGCACACGTTCCCCCAGGAATTCGAAGCCAGAACAGCAAGCTGCACGCGAGTCAGGTGTCAGTATATCGAGTGTCCATCGCATTTTCCTACATTACTTTACACTATGAATGAAGGCGATCCAGATAGGTGTATCGAATTTTGTGAGTGCGTTGTGAACATGTGCTACGACAACAAAAATTTTACTGACGTGATTGTTTGGTCTGATGAGTCAAACTTTAAACTGAATGAAGCTGTCATCTTTGTGTACTAGGCAGATGAAAATCCGCACCTTGTGGTAGAACAAGCAGTTGATATTCCTGGAGTAACAGCGGGATGCTGTATGCCTGTAAGAGGATATGCGGGGCTATTCCTCTTAGACGGAATGGTGACAAGTGAAAGTTATAATACCACGTTGCAGGAAAACCAACTCCACCCTGATGCCGACTGCTTTTTCCAGCAGGAACGTCGCTCCTGGATGAAACATTTTTGATGAGGTGGATAGGCCGACGAGGAAGTGTCGGGTATCCACCCATATATTCAGATTTAACGCCGCGCAGTTACATTTTTATATGTGGGGTAACTCTGACGGACACCGTGTACGCCACAAAGCCACGGACACTGGATGCCAAGAGAGACGTGATTGTGACCACCTGTGAATCTTCTCCCATGGAAACTGTAGCTACTCTTTGTCATTTTGTTCTACAGCGTTACAGACTATGTCTTGCTGTTGAAGTGCAGACATTTTGAATATTTGTAACTTTTATTAACATTCGCACAAACCCAACATTGTCATTGTATCGTCAAATACAAGCATTCTCATCAGACTGTATTGAATAATTTCTGTGTTTGTCCCTTTAAAGAGTGTAAACATTAATTTGGGGCATTCGGTATAGGGTAAAATTCTCAAATTTAAATAAAAATTCTAGGAAAATTAATTTATGTTATTTTGTAATATTGCTGATTTATCTAGGCACAGTATGGTACTCGGGCATGTTATCTTATTGCAGAAATAATGCAACTACAATAATTTTCTTTTCGAAAAATCCCCACAATATTGACAATAAAATAAGTATAATGCGCATGCGCAAATGCTGAATGTTACAAGGAAAAGCAGGTGGGGTTCTATTTATTTCAAATTAAGTACGCAATCATCACTGCTATAATCGCAGCAGTCGTTGACACGGCTGTAGTAGTACTTCTACGAGTTAATTAGTAATTAGGCTGTCCATGGTTAATTGAGTACATGTGAAAACCCTGCTTAGGATTCTACTTTTACACTCATTGTGTATTTTTCTGCCATTAAAAATATTAATATTACCACCGGCTTGATCACTTTTTTGATATATGTCATCCAAGAGAAACCATGGAGTTGTTAGGAATGTAATGTGTTACCAATATGCAACTTCATTGATTGATGTATATAAAACCAGAAAAGTTTACTTCACTTGCCATAAACTGAAACATTCGCTGCTAACTTAAGCGGGAGCCTGCTTGCCGGTTGTGTAGTTTCAAATTAGCTCGTTTTACAGTGAGAAGTCAATAGTAAATGGCTATGCGTAGTTTGTACTAGATATTATACACTGAATAGCCAAAAAAACTGGTACACCTGCCTAATATCGTGTAGAGCCCCCCGATCACGCAGAAGTGCCGCAAGACGACGTGGCATGGACTCGACTAATGTCTGAAGGTATGCAGGAGGCAATTCACACCATGAATCCTGCAGGGCAGTCCACAAATCCAATCTGCGCCAATTTGAGAAAGGGTTGCACGTCTGTCACGTTTAATGATTCTCGTCAGTCGTCGTTTGTCCCGTTCTTTCACGATCTTTTTCCGGCCGCAGCGATGTCGAAGATGTGATGTTTTACCGGATTCCCGATATTCACGGTACACTCGTGAAATGGTCGTACGCGAACATCCAAATGTTATAGCTACCTCGGAGAAGCTATGTCCCTTCTTTCGTGCGCCGACTTTAACACCACGTTCAAACTCACTTAAATTTTGATAACCTGCCATTGTAGCAGCAGTAACCGATATAGCTGCCAACCGCATCGCGTTACTCTGATTGGTTCCATACCTCTGTTATTTGCATACTCATGCCTATACCAGTTTTTTTGGCTCTTCAGTGTAATAAGCGGAAATAAGGATATATATATATATATATGTAATGTTTCAGAGGTACATGCCGATTATTTAAACACGACGCTGATGCAATGCGCGGCATGACAACGGGGATAAGCTATAGACGACCTCCATATCGTTGGTCGCTAAGCCACTTTCGGCTTACACAGTTCCGCGTTCAATTTTTGTCGTTTACACATACAAACCTAAACCGGTATATGATGTTTTAATGATCCTTGCAATGGGAGTAAGTGAATATCTAGATATAATTACAGAGACATGCCATTGCAACACTTTGTAATAGTGGCAGAAAACCTCCAATGAAGGAAAAAACTTGGCTTTTCCTCCATAGCCTAATTCAAAATTTTGTCTAGATAAGTTGGTGGAAATTTGAGAAGATGCAAGACACAAAATAACAAAATAGGGACAGAAGCGAGCCAGAATTACAGATACATATTTGTCGGCAACAGCCAACTTCGACTCGTTTCTATTCGTTGTTCATTATTTTGTGTGAAATGTTTTTCTTTACTTGAAATGTTTTCTGCGGCTATAACAAAGTGTTTTATTGGTGCACGTGCACAATATTAGTTGACGACATACTAGTGTGGTATGTAAGAGGTTCCTCGAGGGCCGGCTTGGGTTAAAGCCGAGACGAGCTAGCACTAGCATGCGCTCTCGGACGGGCGCTACCCACACGTCGAGTGAGAGCGCCTCTGTGTTGCAGATAACGCGCTACCTGTTCAGGAACGGCAGGGAGCTGGGCCAGGACTTACGAGCCATCGACATCCAGAGGGGCCGCGACCATGGCTTGGCCTCCTACAACGATTTCCGCCAGAACTGCGGCCTGGCCAAGGCCGCTAAGTTCCAAGACTTCCTCGACTACATCAGTCCTGAGGTGAGCTACCTTCGTTTGTCAGCAGCACAACTGGTTAATGCTGCATGGTTTCTGCACACTGCACTTAAGTAAGTGCCTACGTTACGTGCATGTTCCACTATTACTCACAATTTGTTTTCGAATGCTTCATTCGATATGTTAACAAAATTTATAAACACTGCTTATCCCTATCTTCTCCGTAGGCATGCTCCTCAACATCCTAATTAACTTTGATAATTACTTCCAGTTTACAGCATCGCGACTCGAGAGATAGCTTGCCCAACACGGATAAAGCAATAGAATGATCTCCTTGGCACAACTGTGTGTTGGAAAATATACTCACATCATTACCAACATGTGAATGCAGAGAGAAAGAAGAAAACAACGCTAGCTTCTGAATTTTAAAGTTCTCTTCTGTGTAACAGACTTTGTTACGTACATTATACACGGTTTCATTTATTCTTCCAATCTAACAGAGAAGGGGCTGAGGATACAAGTTCATCAGCCACTGGACATATTTCTCCCACATCCAGTTATTACGAATAAGATAACTTCCTCCTGCGCTCTAATGAAGTTTTTTCTGAATTTTTGTACGCAATAGAGCGAATCTGTAGGGGAGACAGAGAGTTAATGAGACTACCCGTGTAATTTTCTGTACATTAGTTTAGATTTCTTACTTATTTATAGCTTTCAGGCTTACAGACGGGAAACATATTTTCTCGATACTTGTTCTGTCTTATTTTTCCCCACCCCCACTGTCCTGATGTTTATTTTAAAATCAACTTACTTACGCATATTTAATTTTCGGAATAATATAATTTAATTGAAGTACATTACTTGTTATTAAATTTTTTTACCTTTTTTGTGGGACATTAAGGTTTAAGGTGCAATTTTTATTTATCTTACTACCCCAGGGTGAGTGAGTGAAGAGGTTGGGGCGGCTCTTAACATCGAGGTCTTGAGAAATGGGGTGAGAATGGAGCAGCGCCGGAATGAAGGGGCGAGGGAAACGTGAGATCCCTGAGAAAAACCGCCGACCAGCGGCATCGTCCAGCGCGATTCCCATATGCGAAAATCGGGGAGCGGCCCCGTCGGGAATCGAGCTCGGCTTGTCTAGGTGGGAGGCGAGTAGTCTAACCACTACACCACCACGGCCCTCACTACCCTAGGGCATCGACCGAATTTGTTTTACAATACCTGATAAAAATTTTACGTGATGCGGATCGAAATTTTTTTTTTTCCTCAGAATGCCCACCAGGAATTTGAATTTGTAAATTTATTAGTGTGTGGTAGATATAAATTAATCTGACTTTTTCGGAATGTATTAGATAATAATTTTTGAAGTTTGTATGTTTCTAATCAAGGCCATCATATATCAGTTAGTATAGGCGTTTGCTGCTAGTTTAGGTTTTCGTAATATTACGTAGCCTACCGTTGAGGATAACGAACACGTATTTTAAGAAACTGTAAAGCATTAAACTGTTGTTATTTATATTATAAGTGTTGAAGGGCAATAATGATTAAAATGTGTATTAGAGGACTCTTCAATTGCTCACTAACCCAATGAGATATCGCTGTGCCCTTAGCTTTAAAAGCCAACCTATGCAAATACCTAAAAACCTATCTGAGGATTTTTGAAATTCTACCCTAAGCGGGTGTAACAGGGTAAAATGTGTTTTCGATGACTTCTCAGTAGCTCATTGACCCGGTGAGATATCAAAATATTGTAAATACAAATATCTAATAATTAAAAATACGCAATATCCGAAATTCAACCCCTAAGATGGCGAAAAGTGGTAAAATGTGTTTTCGTGGACTTCGCAATAGCACATTATCACGATAAAATATCACCATGCTCTTGGTTTTAAAAGACTACCTGTAAAACTGTCTAAAAAGTATTTCAAGATTTTTTGAAATTCAACTTCTATGAGGGTGAAAAGGGGTTACATTTGTTTTCTAGGAATCCTTAATAGCCATTATCGCGATTAGATATCGTTATCCACTATACTTTAAAAGGCTACCTGTTTATATGCTTAAAAGTTAATTTAAGCATTATTAAAAAATTAAATTCTTTAGATGGTAAAAAGGGGTAAAATGCGTTTGTGAGGGCACACTTACTCAGAAATACGATACGATAACGTTACAATCTTTGCTTTAAAGAGGCATTCAACACCCACGAGGGTGAAAAAAAGTAAAATGTATTTTCGAGGATTCCTTAGTAGCTCACAAATCCGATAATTTTAGTTATGCTCTTTCTCTTAATCTCTGTATATAGGAAGGAAAAATTCAAAATACTAGACCTAGAAATGTGAGATCTTACGAGTGATCTCGCTTTAGGGTGTAGACATACACCAAAAACGGATTTTTCGAAAATAATTTCTAAAGAGAGTGAAAAATGTTAACTGGGTTCAGTTCGTTATTAATTAAATACTACAATTGTTTAAACACACCCGTTATAAATATTAAATTGGCAAATCTGGCACCTGAAGCTAAAATACTAATGTGGTTCTTAGATTAAAAAAATTTTCTCTTCGCGTAATACAACCGAGCGAGGCCGCGCACGCAAAACTAACTCTGCACATTTGTGTGTAAAAGTTTGTGTTTGGCTCAAATTATACATTTCCGTGCCGATATAGTAAGTATCAACATTAATTTTAAAGTATCATACACACCCACCAATACTGGTTACAAGAGTAAAGAGTGAAAATAATTGTGTTTGGCATTGAGTTTTCATAAAGACGCTTATTTAATGAAAATGTCACGAATTTAAAAGCGAAATAAATATAACTGTAATTGAAAGGAAGTTTTTCAATTTTGTTTAACATTTCATGAAAGTATTTGTGTAATACAACTTTATCTAAATCCTGTTTTAGACCAAATATTGAACATGTGGACATATTTCGTAAGTTTCCCACTCTAGTGCGAAAAAAAAGTTTATTATTTACGTAGGTTCTAACAAAATACAAAAAACCAACTAATTGAAAATATATACACTTTTAATATAGAAATGGCCGCTATCCCATTTGTTTAAATGGAAAACGAGAAAGTCCGGCACATGTATAGCATCAGTGTTACCTAGTGGCGAACATTTTTAGTTGTCAAAATATAAGCTTGGAGCTTCCCAACCTGAGTAAAACAAACCTTAACCGGGACACGTGGATAAGCGGGAAGTTGAGGGTGACGGTGTGTGCGCGCTGTGTTGCAGAACGTGGAGAAGCTGTCGCAGCTGTACGAGCACCCCGACGACGTGGACTACGTGGTGGGCGGCTCCCTGGAGGAGCACGTGAACGGCGCCATGGCGGGCCCCTCCTTCCTCTGCGTCATCACCGAGCAGTTCTACAGGACACGCGTCGGCGACCGGTACTTCTACGAGAATGGCGACCACCCAAACACATTCACCGAAGGTTGGTTCACTTCTTTCACCTTTCCGCCTCTGGCTACAGCTCTACTATCCCTCCTTTCCTTCCTCCTCCTCTCCTTCTCTTCGTCCTATATGTTATGGCAAAGTGAGCACTTTTGAAAGTCCTGCTTATATTCCACTTGCATCTACATCGTGTATTCGTACACCATATGAACATTTTACATTGTCACGGCTTTGATCACTTTATTCATGCGTCCGTCGTGTGAATCAGTAAACTTATCAGAAAAGTAAATATGTTTAAAATTTTGCTTATGCTTACACTTGTAAGCTGCTGGTCTCAAGTCCAGGTAAAGGTGGAGGGCCTGTGCTGTAACTAAAAATTGTATAATCTAACATTCGGTTAGAATGGGGTTGTAGCGACTAGGGTGTTCGCCTCCCACCAAGGAAAGTCGGGTTCGATTACTGGCGGGGTCGTTCCCGAATTTTCGCACGTGGGAATAATGCCGGACAATAACGCTGGTCGTCGTGTTTACTCGGGGATAGCTTCACCCTTCTTCACTCCTCTAGCTACGAGCAGCACGTAAAAAATGGTACACATGAGCAAGTTATTCTACCTTTATCTGCAATATTATATGACGTAAAATACTACGTACGTTTATTTCTTTAAAGTCCATTGTTAAACATTGCGCGCCAGTACACTTACTTTCGTATAAAGGCAATGAGAGATTTACTGCGTATATCACAGTCGCCTTTCGCTCTAGTGCCACAAACGCGCTAAATACCTCCACATAAGCGGGGCCGTTAAAACACCGATGCAATTTCCTGAGATTTACTGCTTCAGCGAGTGCACAATAGGTTTACAATGTGTAATTAAACATAACCTCCTCGTTGGGCTGTAAGTTTCCTTCCTTTACCATACCGTTGGGAAAATTGCATTGATATATCTTGCGTGGACGGTTTCTGACACACGAAATGGACGTCAGATAATAAACCTGCCACGGGATCTTTTGGTGGTTGTCTGATTGCCCTCAACAGCTATGTTTTCCTTTGATAAGGACAAGGCAGGATTCACTTGCAGGAATGTAATGCGTTAGTTCTGGCCTACAGTTCCGGGAGAAGTGTGGTTGTTGAATTCTTCATACGTTACATTTAACTATAGACTGTTCACGGTAAAGTGATCACTTTTGAGACCCTAGTTAAATTTCCTGTCAGCCATATTTTACCCTTTAACCGCCTTTTTGAATAAATATTTCCATTTAAGTAATAAACACAATGTGTATATTCCACCTTACTCGGAAGTTAAGATCTAAGGCTAAAATAAAATATATTTATTGACTCGTATTCCAAATGAAAGGGCTTTCAAAAGTGCATAATTTACCACGACTAGCCTATATGATACGTATTTCCAAGCTTTTTTGACATATTGCCCTCTTGCAGATCGTCTCATATACTGTATGTCTTCTGTACTCTACATACGTACTCTTATGAGGGAGATATCCATCGACGCATTTTCCCACTAGACTCTTTCACTGCGTGTCTCTGACGGTGCGCAGTGTTCAAAATGAAGACCTTCTTCAAGAACAGGAATAGTATTGTCGTTGCGACATTAGTTAAACAAGAAAAGTAAGGCAGTCGCAAATTACTTATTTTCAGAGAAAAAATAAACAACAATTATAAGAACACCTACGTGAGCCACGAAGCACTAATCTGGAGGTCGTAAGTTGTATTCATCTCAGGAGTGAGGGTTTGTTTGATTTTTTATGTACATTATGTTTTAAATTATAGTAAGCAATCCCATTCCGTTTCGTGCCTCAGACACAGTGCTTGTAAATCTACCAGTGATCTATATTTTGTTATAAGTATTCACGGGCCCTTGTTGATGCTTGCGTATTGCTGACTACGAGGTTTATATTTACAGCTATATTGTTTAAGGTATTAAATTGAGGAGATCACATCTAAAGTAAATAATAAGAACTTTTTAAGTTTGCTTTGCCTACACAATAATAATCAGTAAATATTAATGGCATAATAATGGCACATAATAATAATAAAAAGATTAGTTCAAAATGTTACCTTTCCGATTTTGAATGGATACAACTTATGTCATAAAGGAAAAAATATATATATATATATTACTGTAAGTGTACATATTCATTGTACATTATAGTTTGTACCATATATAAGTAATACATATAATGTGCATAATACTAAATACAGGATAAAATACATAATATATAAACAATAACTTTCAAACTTATAGCTGTTTATTACAGTTTAGAATTAGTAAGACAATGCCAGTATGTTAGATAAGGACCGATGTTTACTGCGATTTTCTTTAAACCTCGAATTAAATCGTTCTGTTTCCTTATCTTGAAAATTAGTTTTCCACATGATATGGTGCGCTGCCACCATATTTTATCCAGTGTATAAATACGTGATGTGAATGTTCCGTTTGTAGTCATCTCTCTGTAAATCTCTCTATTGCAGCTCAACTAGCGGAAATTCGGCAGGCCAGTATCTCCCGGCTGTTGTGTGACAATTCACACGACGTGTTCGCCATGCAGCCCCGAGGTTTCGTGAAGGTTTCGCAAGGGTATGTATGGGTTGTAGTTGGAATATTGTATGTTGCATCTAGGCGTTACGTTTGTTTTTTACAACTCGGCTGAAAGACACAAAATATATTTTATTCTACCCTCAAATTTACGTTGATAAGCATAGAATATAATTAGGCTTGGGTATGTATTGGTAAGTTGCAGATTCACAATAAACATTAACAATCTGACATCTTAAAACCAACAATTTAGGAAACTGTGTGTTAAATAATTCAACATCCGGAAAATTCACGACTCTGTTAAACTTTTTTGACGTACTTAAGTTTGTGAGCTTCGACTTTGCAGTAGCTGCCAGTGGCCAAGAAGACGGAGGTTTCGATCTATCAGTAGCAATAGTTCATTGTCTATGCGAACATTCTTGTAGCATCAAAGGCGTTATGTTCGAACTCATGTATAAGCTGGAATCACATATTTCCGAAGACATGACTAATATACCAATAACGACACGATAAACACATTTTCAAGGTGATTGTTTGAACTTACAGTAAGTCAGTTAACAATTTTTCATTACCAATTGCTTGTTTTAAGTACTTTAGACAGAAGGGAAATTTGGAACACACAACGCTGACAAAGAGTTAAGATATTATGCTAAAACTCTACAAGGTATAAATGTCAATTTTACGAGTTTAATCACGTACGTAAAAAATAAGTTTCCTTTGTAGAGGGAAAGCTTCCACTGCAAGGCAAGTTGGTTGAAATATTTAGTTTTAAAATATTGTACACCCTGTTTACGGTGTTATAAACACAAAAAAAAAAAAACAAGCACAGTTTGTAATCCAAAACGGTTCGCCATGCTACAGCTTTCATAATGCTGACGTCAGAAGTGTCTTTTATAAAATGGCCTGTTCGGATTTAATTGTCGTGCCGCACATGTCGTGTCGTGCTTGTCGGAGCTATACATTGAGGCATTAAATTTCCAAAAGGGCACGATCGCTGGCGTGCCCCTAGCTGGTACCTCAGTGACGCAAACAGCTAAAGTTGTGAGTTTTGTGACCCTTACGAGGAGTACTGTGACGACAGCCGAGGAAAAACATGGTAAGACATAATATTCTAAATGAGGCAGAGGCTGATGTCGAAGCTCACTGACAGCGATAGAAGGGTACTGAACAGACAGTGGACCGAAGCACAAGAAAAGTGTGTTGCAGATAACCTCAGAGATGAAAGCCCATATTCACGGCTCCATATTATTGTAAACGCGAACTACATGCTGCTAACACTCGTGGAACCGTGTCTATTCCAAAACCTTTGGTGACGCTACGTACTGCTTTGAAGCGACGACAGTAGCGTCGAGAGCACAGAGACTAGACACAAATGCAGTGAGCACGGGTCATCTGACCTGACAAATCAGCATTTGCGTTAGTTCAGACCATCAGGAGAACGCTCACAGAAGCTTAAGTTTCCTCCCTAATGCCAAGCATTGAAGGCACTCCGTAATGGCGAGTGATGGCGAGAGTCACAATGTTTCAGCATGGTCTAGGACAACTTCATGTTATTCAAGGTAAGATCACAGCAGTTATTCAACATTCTAGGCAATGGGGGCCGCTGTGGTGTACTAGCCAGACTACTTGCCTTTCTCCAAGGCGAAAGGGGTTCGATTCCCAGCGGGGTCATCTGGATTTTCACACGTGGGAAACGTAGTGGACGTTGTCGTTGTTCGCCAGATTTTCTCGGGGTACTCCAGAGTTTCCCCCGCTCTCCATCACCGCCTCGCTGATATACATAGCCAAAAATTTGTCAACATTATGTGTGACCCTTTTATCTCGAACCTGCGTTCCAAGATGGCAAGCCTCTACGTTGCTTACTTTGTCCAGCGAAGGCTCAATAAGCGCAAGGAAGAAGTAGAGCGCAGCGTATGGCCTCCTTAGCGCCCTCATCTGAACTTGATTGAATCTTCGTGAAATATTTCGGAGGCGAAGTGACTGCTCTGAACGAAGAATGTAAGAGTATTTTCATTTTCTATTTGTCAATGTCATGTTGGATACAAGCTGTAATTCAGGCCTAGGGCGAAGCATCGCTATATTAATACAGATTTTCTGCCGTGCCACGTATATTTTGTCCATCAACTAAGTGTATTCATTGAGATCACGCAGGATCCTTCTCCTTTAATTTGTACTGAGATTTGGAGAAAGAGTTTACCTTGTACGAGTCTTGATATTTTATTGAATGTTAGAATTTCTTGGTCTCTAAGAGATAAAAAATAATAATTTTAATGTATACCGTTTACTTTTATTTCAGTGTCATAACTTTTAAATACCTAATATTGTTATTATAAGTTTCATGATTATTTATAAGAAGCTGCATGTAGTTCATGTCTGTGATGCAGTTAGCACATTCATATAAGTTCTCAAGCAGAATGCTAAGGAACTCAATCACCCACATTTCTGTTGGATTCATTGCTTACTATTTCGGTCTTTCTAACAACTTATTACGCTACATTAGAGACTATAAAAATACGAGTTATGGAATTACTGCCCAGGATTTCACCACAATTACAACATTTTTACAGAGGCTAAAGATCTTGCAGGATTTTTTGTCTGGAATTTGAGAGTGTGGCTTTCAAATATATGCAGAAAGCGATGTACTTGCCAAACATTTATTCGTATTTGTATCCCATTCTGTCTTGAATATAAGGACAACGACCGTGAAACTTAATTATATGTAATTAATGATTAACTAGGCACTCTAGGAAGTAATGTCTGGTAGGAATAATTACATTAAGGTTAGCGATAGATTAGTAGTAGTAGTTTTTTTATCTTAACGTTTAAATCAGTAGCAACTGAAGTCAGTATTTTGTTTCGTCTTATACACATTCGGATACTACATAACGAGAGCTTATATTACGTTATTTTAGTAAAAATTCAACGCTTCATTTGAGCAGCACATTGAGTACGGTGGTAGGTCAGTGACAGTGTCGTGGCTACGAAAGGGCACACAGTGGGCTGCAACAACAAACTAAGCATGGTTTTCAAAAGAGCTCAGCATTTAACAGCGCACCAGCAACAGTGTAACAGAATCTTAAGGTTGTCCAGGAGCCACTTTTTTTTTTATAAATTTCGAGACTATTTTATTGTTTTGTTGCACGATATCAATGATTACTTGATAAAAATATCAAATCATTTGAAAAGTAACAATCGTCACCCTTTTTTTTTTTTTAGCGTAAATATAAACATTTTAACTTTATTCTTTATTTGTACCAATTTCATAGAGTTATTTAAATACAAAGTTTGGTGTCGACTTCAGTTTTTATTTGAAATCGTTCCAGTGTATTGTTGGAGTTTGTTAGAAATACGACACCCTTTACCTGCGGTAAAGGTTCGATTTTTGCCTATCTCGACTTTTTTTATCTCAAATGTCAAAATTGAAATACGAGCGAACAGGCACAACAAATTTCTAAGAAATATTCTTCATGGGATTCTTATAACTTGAAAAGAATTTTGAGCTTTAACGTAATGTAAATGTTTAGTTATACATTGAGATTTGTAAGAAAAAAAAATATAATTCATATGGCTTGTTTTATTCAATGATACGTTTTTTGGAATATAATTTCACATCATAAAGGAAAAGGATTTAATATGCTGAAAATGAAGAAAAACAGTGCGAGACTCTTGAACGCCCTTAGAGTAAAAGTAGACTGACTTCCAATGAAGCACTGCGCCCGACTGTAGTACACACTCTACCAAAATTGTCAGAAAAGTAGGATTTGTAATGCATTGTAATGAAGAAAGTATATGTTCTGAAACACTGTAAAATACTTTGCTGGAGTTTAATTATTTAATGTTTAAACTATCAGTTCATAAGAGTCCAGTTTTAATTATAATATAAGCGTATTTCCATTCCGGATGCTTCAGAAAACACACTATGCAAGAAAACCTTCGCCTAGTAGATCAATCGTAATAATTAATATAGCCACATGTATGAAAATATTGGCGTTAGTATTATCCAATCTCTCTAATAATTTATTTTATGTACGTTCATTTCAGTTATAAAATGATAACTCTCGTGGATAAAATGGACGCGTATGAAATCAATTATTAAAAATATTTGTAAACATTGTAATACATTTTTCATTACATAGAACCAAATTAATTATTATGGTGGTCTTGTTTAATGAATGTTTTTTTAAATACGCTCTTTACAGCATCAAGAGTGGAAATACGTTCAAGTTTCGATCAAAAATAGACCCTTAATTACTAATTTATCAAAACAGTTAAATATGTAAATTTTAGCAACATATTTTACAGTGTTACAAAACACATTCATTCTGCTTTCAGATTCAACCTAAATCGTTATTTTCTGACAATTTTGGTAGCGCCTGTACTACTTTACAATGAGTTCCCCTCGTTGTACTGTGTACTGTCGTGGCCACGGTGGTGTAGTGGTCAGACTGCTCGCCTTCCATCTAGGCAAACCGGGTTCGATTCCCGGTGGGGCTGCTCCCGAATCGTGCCAGACGACGCCGTTGGCCTGCTGGTCTTCTCGGGGATCTCCCGTTTCCCTTGCCCATGCATTCCGGCGCTGCTCCGTACTCACCTCCATATTCACTCCTCCATACTCACCTCGCTTCACCCTCATCGGCTCAATGATAAGAGACGCCCAAATATCTCCACTCAGTGTCCGGTGCAGTGCACAATTGTATGTAGGTCACTCTTAACTTCTTCCAAAAGAAGGACACGCACGAGTCATGTGTTGTGTGTGCCGACAGCAACGAGGTGGTGTCGTGCCAGAGGACAGACGTGATCCCCGTGGTCAACCTGGAGGCGTGGCGGGAACACCACTGAACACCACTGCCCTCCACCAACCAACACCATCACAACGACGAGCACCGTCATCGGCCTACCCTCTCAGAAGCGAGTCTGTGGATCTTATCCTGCGAAAAGCATGCAAATAATGTATACATGTCGCCTAGCGAACGTTACACCGGTCATTTGAACTACTTTATACTTCATATTTCGTGAATGTGGTGATTTGTGGAGTGCAAGCGTGCTTTGCGGAGAGAAAAAAACTAGGTGAATATAAGGAGATACAATACAAATCACAGCTGATGTTCAACACGTAGGCACTCTAAAAAATATGCTCGAAAAAAATTGTGATTAATGTATCTTACAGTAAAAAGCTGAAGCATTACACTAATTAAACGGCATTACGTGAGAGCATTCAGTACGTGTGCAGATAGTTCACGCTCCTTTTTTTCCCTAAATTCTTTAAATGAGAACATTCAAAGTTAATATTAGCCCTATTATTTGAAAAGATCTGCGAGAAAGTACATAGCCATAAATTGAAATACAAAATTGCATACAGTTTCAGTAGTTTATACACAAAGACATATTTAGAGATATGGAGTTGAATTGATTGTCTCTAAGTTCTTCAACTACACAATAAATCACGTCGAACAATTTCACTATTCAGATCATCTACAAAAAATAAAAGAAGTATAAGTTACTTCTATGACACTAACCTTGTGATGAAATGTTCGGATAAAGTTTGATTGAAAACAAGCAGTATTGCGGTTTTCGACGAAACATAACACGACTACAAAATTTCCACCCCTGTTACTAGTAATACGTGTTCACTCCTAGCTGTGGAGACATCATATATAGTAGGTTCCTCCATATTATCTCATGTGTCTCGTTGATAATTCCATTGCAGAATAACGCTACTGCACTGAAAAATAAACAGTTATTCAAAGAAGTATTCATAGACCCATATTTTGTGCTCCAGGTTCAAAATAAAGGACAACTAAGATACACGGTTACATTTATTAGCAAATCATACTACAGTACCGTGTTTCCCCGCACGCAAACATGTCACAATAATAAAATTATACATGAAAAAATACCTTAATGTTTCTCGTCAACCCCAAAAAAAAAACATTCACACAGTCACAAACAGAATACTGCAGTAGCAAATCAATGATTTAACATTTCGTGTGCATACCCTTAGTACACACGATTGCCTCGAGTCTTTGTAGCATAGATCGTACCAACGCTGTGGTGCGTTCTCGGGAAATTTTGGACCACACTTCCGAAATAGTTTCTGGAGAGCGTATTTGCTTGAAGGGAGGTGTTTGTGTACTAATTTGCGTAGAAACTCCCACAAATGCTCTATGCTATTGACATCTGGGATCTGTGGTGGGGCTAGAAACCGCCGTAGAGCATTACACAATAACCACTCATTAGTTTTCATGGCATCGTGCTTAGCGTCATTGTATTTTTGGAACACAATCACCACTGCAAGACCCAATTCCTGCGCGCTGTTTGATAGGTTATGGTGCAACAAACTAATATATTTGGTGGCATCCATAATACCTTCAATAAAAGCTAAATTTCCAACCCCATAAGATGCTATGTATCCCTAAACCATCACACTACCTCCTCCATGTTTTACTGCAGGTATAATGTGTTGCGATTGCAATTCCGTGTTTGGCCTTTGCCAAACCTGTCGTTTGCCGTCCAAGCCGAATATATTACGTTTTGACTAATCGGAAAAAATCACGGTATCCCAAAATTTACTAAGCCTATCATGGTATACCCTGGCAAATTGCAGGCGTTTTAATCTCTTTACTGCAGAAATATATTTTTTTTTTTACCTTTGCTACCCTACCGTGTAAATTGACATTATGTAATACATTTCATAAAGTTTGAAGACTCACAAAGTGTGTAGATGTTGATGCTTTTTATTTTAAGTTTACTTAGCATTAGGTTTTGCATTACTTTTTAAGAATACATCACATAAAATGCTCAATTGTATGGTATTAATGAATAAATTTAAGTTGATACATGTATTGGAGTCCAGAACAGTTAGTGATGCGATGTAGAAATTACATATGTAACTGTTGTCCACATTGTATTACGTATTTTGTAGGTATTTATGTAAAAATGTTAAATCTATTTATGTCTTTTATACAAAAATTATGAAGTATGAATGTAGCTACTCGAGTCATTATATTACTTGTTATATAAAGTCAAATACAATACCACGTTATACGATTTATGATTGTGTGTTTATTTAACTGATCTCAGTGAAAATACATCCATGTCCCAGCATTGACAGCACCTGCATTATCCGTCACAGCTTGTTGAAGTTCATCCATAGCCCATTATTTTCGAATCGTACCAAATAAAGTAAGGTGCAGTTTCCATAAAGGTCTATCATTGGGTTTCGTTCTGCAAATTAAAATGTTTTAAAATAACGGAACATTTCGGTTCAAGAGTTCTCAGTGATATATCCAAGGGAAACGAGAACAACATGCAATAAGACGGAGCAAAGAAAAATATTCATTCATATAGCAAAGACGTATGCTATGAACTTCTTTATGATTGTGGTGTGCGAAGAGATATATCTATAGTTCGAGACATTAACAAAGGAATTGTTAAGAAGGGGCAGCGACGGTTGCTGTACTAGATTTGTAATAGTGAGCCCATGGGCCTATGCCACAGCTCCTACAAGACTTATAAGTTGTAAGTACAATTGTGCAGTTGTACATTTTCTGTAATACGAGCATGCTTGTAGCTACCAGTGTGGGACTTGTAACTACAGATGAGTGAGGGAGGAGATTGGGGCAGCTCGTAACATTGAGGTCTTGAGAGCCGATGAGGGTGAAACGAGGTGGGTATGAAGCAGCGCCGTAATACAGCGGTGGGGGAAACGGGAGATCCCCGAGAAAACCTGCTGACCAGCGGCATCGTCCGGCACGATTCCCACATGCAAAAACCCCGGAGCGACGCCGCCGGGAATAGAACCAGGTTCGCCTTGGTGGGAGGCGAATAAACTACAAGTGAAATTCCATATTCTTAGACCAGTTCTGTTACACAAACTTGCAAACTTAAGCAAAATAACACAGTTGTTGTATATTTTTTACTTGTCTAGGACCCTAGGTAGACATTGTATAGAAGCGCACCTGTAGTGAAGTGATTATTTATTTTAATCATTATCTCGGGTTCGGAGGTTTTTTGGGTTATTGTAACTCTACATAATATTGAAACATGTTGATTTTTTTTTATAACGACTTCGTTTCTTGTGTGACACTTTTCGGAAAAGCACCGAATGTTTTTTTCTCTCGTATTTTCATAAGGAAATTTTTCCTTTGCATTATTTTTATGCTTTTATTTTACAAACTGTTAATGCATAACTATCGGATAAAAAAAAAATATAATTACTAACCAAAACAAAAAAAAATCACAATTTACAAAACTATGAAGGAGTCATTTGTTACTGTTGTTAGCTAGTCTTGCAGAATCCATCTACAATAATTTTAGAATTAGTATAAATTTCTGAAAGTCCTGTTTATTTTTTAGCTTGTGTTAGATTACCTTTGCTAGAAGCCTAAGTCAAAAAGTTGTAGACTTATGGACTTGTAGGAGTTGTGTTATAGGCCGCACGAGCTCGCGATGCCGCCTATTGTGCGTAAGGTAGTAAGTGTTAAGGCGGTAGCCTGCCTAACACTTGAACTGCGCTGCAAAATGTTTCAAATACGGGGTTTTTGACGAAACTATTAAACGTGTAGCTAATATATCTACCTAATAAAGAAAACTTGCCCAGACGAGGACGGAATTGTACTTTCAATAACTCACCCATCCTATGAATGCTATTTTGGAGTCCTCCAAAATAGTTACAAATGGCTTTCTCAGACTGCCGTACCTTGAAACATACTACCCGGACATGGGCAAAAATATGATAGACGTCCTTCTTGGTGTTGAAAATTTTAATAGCCAGCAGCGTGTACCTGCAGTTCATTAAAATGAATGATTCTTCAACTGTGTTTCTACTCTTATCAAAACCAAAATATTTTCTAGTTAATAAAGGTTGTACACAATCTAGAATTACATAAAGCAGTTTAATAACCAAACTTAACTATACAATCATGCAAATATGATTAACTTTTTATCAAGGACAAAGCATATATACACCAGCAGCAGGAAATATGTGGTCTCGTAGAACACAGCGGAAGGAAAACTCGTCGTGGTAGCACCGCTCCAAGGACCGAAGTGCTGACATAAGAAATTCTGAAATTAAGGAATTTGTAATTTCCCTTAGATGTCTCAGAGCAGTCTACGAGTGTGTGGTTTGTTATATACAGTACTGGCAGAGATCTGTCCAGAACATAACAAATAGCATAGTCAACAAGACCGCGGTATTTTCACTTGAACGAACTTAACCTATTATAGCCTTAGCCTATTATACTCACATTAAATAAAATAAAAAATATTGTCAAGAAATCTGAGAACCTAATCCAAAGGGCCCAGTTTCAAAAATCCAGGAATGGAATATCCACCAATTTATGGATAACCACAAAATACTGCAAATAGAGAAACCGTGACACGCACATATGTCGAGCAGTAACAAATATAAGATTATTCTTCAATTTATTCTACTTGACTGACCTAAAGATTAGGACACATTATACAATACTGATGCATGCTGGCCTCAACTTCATAAACCGAAAAATGATGGTTGCCATATACGACTCTTGTAAATTTATTAAGTCATACACATATTCTGTTTTAAATTAAGAGACATACACTGGTGGAAGATGGAAAATGTACACCAGAAAGCAATGATCCCACGTGAATGGAGGTTTTATTGAATAATTATACAGGTTGCACACTGTATATGATAATGATCACAGGGTAGTACACCTATGAACAGAGGCTACAGAGTGTCTTAAAAACACAACTATGCCAATATCTTGTGTAGCCGCCTTTAGCGACAATGCAGTCCTGAAGTCGTATGTGGAGACTATCATATAGGTGTCGGATGTAATCTTGGGGAATAGTTTTCCAAGCTAATCCCACCTGTTGTTGCAATTAGGGAAAGTTTGTTGCCGGTATTGCAGACCGCACCAAACGCCGGCCCATCATGTCTCACACAGGTTCAATGGGGGACAGGTTGGGTAATCGTGCTTGCCAGGGGAGTTGACGAACACCTTCGAGAGCACGTTGGGTAACACGAGACGTGTGTGCACGGGCATTGTCCTGCTGGAAGAGGACATCTCCTTGACTTTGTAGGAACTGCAACAAAATCGGCTAAATGAGGTACTGGATGTAGCGTTCACTGTTCAGTGTTCCCCCAACAAACTGCAGAAGCGTACGGTCATTGCAGGCTATTGCTCTCCAGACCATGATGCCAGGAGTTGGTCCAGTATGTCGCTGCGGTATACACTCTGGCTGTTGCCGCTCTCCTGGTCGACGCCGCACTCGCAAACGACCGTCACTCCCACCAAGGTAGAATCTGCTCTCATCCCTAAACACAACTCCGCGCCATTCATCCATCCAGTTGCGTCGTTCGCAACACCATCCGAGGCGGGCTGCACGTTGATGAGGTGTGAGTGGAAACCTGGCGAGAGGCACCCTTGATCGTAGTCCAGCGTCCAGCAAACTGTTGGGGATGGCCCTAGCTGACACACTGGATTCAACTGTGTTCCTAATCTGTGTGGGGGTCGCCGTGCGATCGGCAATGTCAGCTCGTCTGATGCGGCGGTTAAGGCGTTAATCCGTATGCTGCTGCCATCTGGAACCAGGTTGCCTAGCATGTGCACCATCGTTGGACCTCTGGCACCACCAATGATCCACAGCAGACACTTCACGTCCTAGGCGTTGGGCAATTTTTTGGAGGGACCATCCAGCCTCCCTCAGGAATACAATACGACTCGGTTCAAAGTCCATTCATTGCACAAAGTGTGGTCGTCTATGTCATCGTGGCATGTATACAATGCTTACTACACATAGGCCGATACTTGAAACAACCGACTTCTTTTTCACCGAGCCAACTACAGTTGTATTGAGCTCAGCGGTGTTATGCCTAGTACGCAGTTCCGAATCTGTCCACAGCACAGCACTTTTAATCATCGCATGTACTGCCCTATATAAGTGCCCCATGCGCATATGGTGTTTCTACATCATAACTTTAGTGTGTTGATTTCTCATTTTCCACCAACTCCGCCAAGAACAACCGAACGAGTGTTTTTGAGTATAGCAGCGAACGGTGCAGTTTTGTTTTTTGTCACGCAATGTGAGTAGCAGGGTTTTCTTCGTTTTGGCATAGGATTCAAGGAGTTGGAGTCCGGAGACACAAGCAATGACATCACAGGCGAATGTTGCGGCCGGTGGCCTAGGATGGCCATGTTATCGAGAAATTAGCTTGTTTCATCCCAAAAGTCACTTCAGAAATTAATTATTATTTTACCTAAAAATCACGTCAGAAATGAATTATGTTAACCAAAAATTACTTCAGAAATTAATTGTTTTACCAAAAAATCAGTTTTTTCACTAAAAATTTCCAAAGCAAAGGAAAAATGAGCAAAACAGATTGGAGGCTCTGTGATGCGAGAGCCGAAAAGCCCTCAGAGCAGTAAGCGGATTCGAGGCTCTGAGCAGAATGAGCCACTTTTTCCTCAAATCAGTAAAAATAATTTGAGGTTCCAAGCCGGGTTCAACGGATCAGCACGGATCAGTGGATGTGGGTGGACCTCTTCCCCCAACTGCCATCCTGAAATTTTTTTTAAAAAATTGAAAGAAACTGTAAAAATTTAGGAACAAATTATGTCACTAACTATACAGACCTTAAAAAATAAAATCGAGAAAAATTGTAAAAAAAAAATTAGTTTATAAAAATCGTCGAAACATATCACGTTACTGACTCCGACTTCGATGTTGAATGATGGTGCCTTAACCTTGACCCCAATGACCTTGGACACAAAACACTGAGAAAAAATTGCAAAAAATAAAAAACTCGTAAAATTCTAGGAAAAACTTATATTATTGACCCCAACCACCATGTTGGATGTGAATGACCTTGACGTTAATCCCAAGAACCTTAACTCACAATCGCAAAAAATCTAAGAAAAATCGTAAAATCAAACATTGAGTAAGAAATTACATACCTAATGCGAAAAGCCAAGTTGGATGTGTGACACTGAAGGATATATTCTAGAAAATATGGCAGTGCACATCCATTCTCTGGTACAACGATCAGCAGGCGACAGAATCCCCACCTTTATATTCCACTGGCCATAAAGTCGATCAATCTTCCGAAACCCAAAGTGAATTATTAACTTTACATAACACACATACACCCTCCCCCTGTCCTTCCACTATCACACCTCTCATCACACCACTTCCCTCGCCATTTACTCCTCATTGCTCGACCTCCGTGAACAACCATGCATGCCACCAACCTGCCACCATACTTTCCACTCTCCCCCAATTCACACTCTCACCATAGCTCGTCCCCCAACCATCCACCCACACCATCAGGCAACTATAAGACTCTCCACACCCCTAACTTTCCGAACCCAACCCCTTCCCATTATCCGCCGACACAATCTCTTCTCTCACTCCAACTAGTTTGCACAACTCCAATTACTCACAATATTTCATAGACTATTTCGTCGACTTCCAGCACCTCCTCACTACCGCTCGTCATTGACTCAGACCATATTAATGACCATGACTATCTGGTCATTACAAAGGATCATATCGACCAACCAAACTGGCCAACGACTAACTGAACCCAAGATTGACTCCACTGAAGACTGGTTCCTGACGAGACTGACTGAGCCCAAGACTGACTCCCGCCGAGACAATTTCCTGAAAAACTGGCTAGAAATACCAACAACACCAACCTGTAGCAACAGTCGATGACAACTATTCTCGAAAAAAAAGTCGCCTAATACGAATATGGTTGCTTACTTCTTCGTACAAAAGTTTCGAAAAACTTTGTAAAATCTTTGTTAATCTTCGCAAAATCTTCGCGTAACGTCTCAACTACAGTTAACCATACAAAAGTACCAAACCAGTCAACCAGTACAACCTTCCGACCAGACCAGCCAACCATACAGACGGACCATACAAACCATCCATACCAGCGAACTATACGAACCAATCATACCAGCCAACCATATGAATCATCCATACCAGCTGGCCATATGACCCAAACATACTAGCTCGCCATATGAAGCGAACATCCGAATTATTTACACCAAATACCCATTCCATATGACCAAAACCAACATCCCAACAAGCCTTGTGGCCTTCCGGACTTATAGTTGTTAAGTAAATTTCTCATCATATTTTCTTAAAAATAAACAATTTATATTATTATATGCCTTTTTATATATTCCTCACTGCCAAGGTAAACGTTGCACAAACAATAAAATGACAATTACATTTTTGATAAAACTATATTCTAAAACGTTTGGCATTATTGGGAATCAGTGACAATTAGCCTGGCTAAGCCGGTTGACACGGGGAGCCACGGGGAGGCTGTCACTTAGACTCGTGCTCCAACCCATAAAATCATAAAATATATATTCTTACATCAGAACAATTAAAAATACACAATACATTAAAATGATCTAAAAGATCTTAAAACATTAAAATAAGATTCTAAAACAACATATTAAAATTACAGTTAAAGTTAATATCTATCACAATATAAAACATTCCATATCCAATCCTCCCCCAAAACTCTTTTCGTAGTACTAGTACCCACACCAAGACAGGTTTTTTCCTTGTTCCGCGTCAGCCTTACCAGCAAGCGTGGCGCTGCCAGGGCCCTTGCCTAGTTGCCTAGGCGCCCCACTGGCCTCACCTGACGCGGCCATCAAGTACTTACCTGTTTCCCCCATTAATCCTAAACCTAATCCAGGAGGTCATCATTTATAGTTTTAACTGTCCTGTACACAGTTACAACATATTCCTTAATTATTTCATATACTTCATTGTCGTAGATGTTAAATTTAGACAATGGCCATGTCTCTCCTAATCCTCTTAATGCCGTAATTAGTACATTTCTTTCTGTATTAAACATTTCACATCTATACAGAATGTGATAAACATTTGGTTCTTCACTGCCGCATTCACAATTTTCGTTATCTTTTTTATTTATTTTAAAAATATCACTTTTAAATTGGCAGTGACCATTCATTACGTCTTTCATAATTTTGTTCATGTTGACCTCACTGCTATACCAATTCCCTAAATCTTTTATATAATTCTTGACTCCTATATTACCCTCAATTGTATTCCATTCTAAATTCCACCTCTTAATTGCCAACTTGAAGAGTTTTTTCTTCATTTATTTAATACTGTACATTTCGTCCTCTTCAATCCAACGGATCCATCTTCAGTAAAGCCTTTGTACGTATTATTGTCAATTATTATTTAAGTTTCGGTACGTTTTAATTTATATACAATGTTCTTATTATTTATTATTTAATCAATCGGCAATTCTTTATTCAGAATAATCGCAGCAACAAATGACGTAGTGGAGTGAGAGGAAGGGGTTGTGTATCGGCGGGTAATTGGGTCGGGGTTGGGGTTCGGACAGTAAGGTGTGTGGAGTGTCGTTTGGTTGGATGATGGTGCCGGTGGATGGTTGAAGGGACGAGCTATGGTGAGGGTGTCGAGCTATGACGAGTGATTTGCGAGGGGAAGGCAGAATGTTGGGTGGCGGGTTGGTGGCAAGCGTGGATGTTGACGGAGGTCGAGCTATGGTGAGTAAATTGCAAGGGGAGCGGAGCGACAAGAGGTTTGATGGTAGTATGATACGGGGAGGGGGAGGGGGGATGTGTGTTATGTAAAAGTCAATAATTCGCTTTGGTGGTCTAAAGATTGATCACTTATACAGCAAATGTAATATAGAGGTAGCGATTCAGTCACCTGCTGATTGTCGTACCAGGGAGTGGCTGTGCTCTGCCATCTTTACGAGAATCGAACCACCAGTGTCATACATATACAATTTGGTTTTTCGCATTAGGAATTTAATTAATAACCGTAATAATTCATTTACATTTTTAAAATAAATGTTTGCAATTTTTTAAAATTTATTTAATTTGAAGGTTATTGGGGTCAAGGTTGAAGTTACTCACATCCAACATGTCAGTTGGGGCCGGTAGTGTAATTTGTTCCTCAAATTATACGAGTTTTTCCATTTTTGCATTTTTTCTCAATTTTTTGAGTCCAAGGTTCAACATTCAACATGGAGGCCGGAGTCAATAACATAATAAATGTTTGTCAATTTTTTACAACAGTTTCTAGATTTTTGTCGTTGAGGTTTTTGGAGTAGGTCAAGGTCACCATCATCCAACATGGGTGTTGGAGTCAGTAACATAATATGTTCCAAAATTTTTCGAGTTTCTTTCGATTTTTTTACATAAAAAAAAATTGAGTTCAAGGTAATTGGGGTTATTGTCAAGGTCACTAACAACCAACATGGTGGTCGGAGTTATCAATGCAATTTTTTCCTCGATTTATAAATTGTTTCTTCGATTTTACCCGACTTTTTTCTTGATTTTTTTAATGTCTGGGTGGGCGGCGCTGAGGGGTAAGGTATGTTTGTTAGAGTGTTGCTGGTGGCTGGTGCCGGGGGGTGGGGGATGATAGATGTTTATAGATTTTTAGAATTTCTTCTCGGCTTTTGCGGTTTTTTTGTTTTTTTTTTGTTTTTTTAGTGAGTTTGATGAGAGGGTGTGGGGGGGGGATGTGTTTAGTTNGTATTACGCTTTATGTTCCTCCATTTTTAGAATTTTTTCAGATTGTTTGAGATTTTTATTGATATTTTATGTTTACATAGTTGGTTTTTTTGGAGGGGTGGGGGCGGGGTGAGCGCAGTTTTGGATATGGTTGATAAGGGTGGAGTAATTGGCGAGGCAGGGGTGAGGACGTGGCAGGTGTAGGGTGGTGGTTTATGGGAAGGGGGCCTGTCCGCTGATCTGCCCCGATCCGCTGGATCTGGCTCTGAGACTCGAATCAGATTTCTCCTCTGAGGACTTTCCGGCGCTCGCATCGCATAGCCTCAAATCCGTTTTGCTAATTTTTCCATAATTAAAAAAAAAAAAACACACACACACATATATATATATATTGGGTAAAATAATTCATTTCTGAAGTGGTTTCTAGTGTGACACTAGCTATTTTAACCATAACATGGCCGTCCCAAGCCGCCAGCCGCAACATCCGCCTGTGACGTCATGGCAGGTGGCTTCGGGTTCCAACTCCTTGAATCCTGTGCCAAAACGAAGGAAACTCTACTTATAATGTCCACGAGGCAAATCAATGGTCAAATGTTTTATTGCAGTTAGTGTATATTTTTCATTTAAAGTTTTACAGCTGTGTGCTGCATTTCTCTGAATCATTGCACAAAAGGGAATAATTATAATTTCTCTATTTCTTTCAAGGTAAGTGATGGTAAAAAATAAAAACGAGGAACGTAAGCCTAAGTTTAGTAACGTATTACCAAAATATGGAATAGAGAAAATATTTTTCTTGNNAGCACTTCTTATGGGACTGGCGAGGAATGGCACGATGAGATAATACACTTGAGTGCGATTGTAATCTTGAACCCATAAAATCTTAAAGCCCTGGTGCTGTGCAATTTATTTATACCCTTATATCATGCGCTGTGAGAAGTCTCAATCGGGGTATTCTTCACAAAATCATTTTCGGGCAAATGTATATAATTGGGTAGTGTTTATTTTTAGCTTTTTGTTTCTACATACCTCTAAAGACGTTTAATAATTTTCTAAATTATTTACTTGTAATAATTGCATATTTTGTGACCTAGAGCCGATCAGCGATAAACAACGGGGCACTGCATCATATTTATTGCATTATAAGGATGTTTTACAAATTTTTAATCATCTTCGTTGCAATACTTTCACTGAAGAGCCAAAAAAAACTGGTATAGGCCTGCGTATGCAAATAACAGAGGTATAGAACCAATCAGCGTAACGTGATGCCATCGGCAGCGCGTATATAAGACAACAAGCGTCTGATAAAGTTGCTAGATCGGTTACTGCTGCTACAATGGCAGGTTATCAAGATCTAAGTGAGTTTGAACGTTGTGTTACAGTCGGCGCACGAGAGATGGGACATAGCATGTCCGAGGTAGCGATTAAATTTGGATTTTCGCGTACGACCATTTCACGAGTGTACCGTGAATATCGGGTACCCGGTAAAGCATAACAACTTCGATGTCGCTGCGGCCGGAAAAAGATCGTGAACGAACGGGACAAACAACGACTGACGAGAATCATTAAACGTGACAGACGTGCAACCCTTTCTCAAATTGGCGCAGATTTCAATGATGGGGCAATAACAAGTGCCAGCATGCGAACTATTCAACGGACCATCATTGATATGGGCTTTCGGAGCTGAAGGGCCACTCGTGTACCGTTGTTGACTGCACGACACAAAGCTTTACGCCTCGCCTGGGCCCGCCAACACCGCCATTGGACTGTTGATAACTGGAAACACGTTGTCTGGTCTGACGAGTCTCGTTTCCAATTGTATCGGGCGGATGGACGTGTACGGCTATGGAGACATCCTCATGAATCCTTGGACCCTACATATCAACAGGGGACTGTTCAAGCTGTTGGAGGCTCTGTCATGGTATGGGGCGTGTGCAGTTGGCGTGAAATGGGACCCCTGATACGTCTAGATACGACTCTGACAGGTGACAGATATGTAAGCATCCTGTCCAATCACCTACACCCATTCATGTCCATTGTGCATTCCGACCGACGTGGACAATTCCAGCAGGACAATACGACACCCCACACGTCGAGAGTTGCTACCGAGTATCTCCAGAAACACTGTTCTGACTTAAGACACTTCCATTGGCCACCTAAATCACCAGACATGAACATTATTGAGCATATCTGGGATGCTTTGCAACGTGCCGCCTCGCACTCCTAAGGGTTTGTGGACTGCCCTGCAGGATTCATGGTGGGAATTACCTCCTGCATACCTTCAGACATTAGTCGAGTCCATGCTACGTCATCTTGCGGCACTTCTGCGTGTTCGCGGGTGCCCTACGCGATATTAGGCAGGTGTACCAGTTTTTTTTGGCTCTTCAGTGTATAATGAGATTTTGATGTAACAGTGTCAGACATTCTGTACAGTTTGCTACTTTCGGAAGCTCTAATTTTTGTTGTTATTTTAGCGTAAGTAATCTTAATTTTCCTCAAACTTATACTTTTATAATTTTCTTATTTTCTTTAGCAATATATACAGGGTCGGTAGAAGTTTGAGAAGGGTGGAGGGGGAATGCCCGCCCTTGAAATTCCATGGGAGGGGGAAGTTATATATTTTGCCCCCCTCCTCACCTCCGCGGTTATATTATACCATATATAATAAAATATCAAGACACAGATAACTTGCTTGAGGAGAGTTTAATCTGTTGCGGTGCCGCTCGCTTCCTCCCTCCAAATGGTTTGATGTATTTCTTCTCATTTGAATACCTCCCTACCTGGCAATAAAATATTTCTTGCTATTCATGAATATCTGAAAAAAAAATTTCGTTTACTACATTATGTTATGAAAAAAATCTAAATGTGTAGTGTATATAATGATTTATTTTTAGTCGTCTATTTTTGATGGTTTCAGTTTTTCTCAAACTGCTCAAGAGCCAAAGGCTATTTTGTTGTATGTATTTTTCAGTTAAGTAAGGGTATTCTAATTATGAGGATTTTTTCATTGTCATGATATTACAGCGTTGTGATAATTCGCGAATATGTAATACATGAATAGGGACTTGTCTTTATGTGATATTATAGTAATATGTTAGAACAAGAAGAGCAAATTGATGGACAAGAAATTTTTTTACAGTTTTCATGTATGGTGCAATGAGAACAGTGTCTGTAGTGTATTATATTAACGTTATGTATTTATATAAAACCAAATGACCAGTGATAAGCTGCGATTTATATTGTCTGATCTTAACCAGTTCTTGGGCATGAAGGAGTTACCTTAATTGTTAAGCTAAAAGAGAGGGTTAGATTACACTTAGAGCATAAATATTTTTCATGGTAATTTGCAAGGAATGAATGAATTTTATTTTTGTGCATTGGAATTCTCTCTATTTATATAATAGGTCAAAAACAGTATATGTAACTAAACAATAATAAGTCTTCCCTAGCGTATAATGCATTACAATATTAAGCATATAAAGTATAAATATGCAGATTTACATTGCAGTAAAGTATAAATATGCAGATTGGGATGAAATGGGGATAAGAGCGAGAGAGAGACTGCATTCTCTACTTTGCCTTCATTAAATTTTTGCTTCCTACGCTCCTGAATACATATCATATGAGTAATTTAAGTGAACAATGTTCGTTATGTAAGAAAACAGTTTGATTTAAATGCACACTACGGACATGAACTTAAATAATTCGGCGTCCAAATGATATGGACTGTGGTTTAAAAGTTTTCTTTGCTTCAGTCATCACTATGGAAGTTAATTTTCTATAATCCTGCCTCTTATGTGTAAAAAAAATTACATTATTTAATGTGTGACAAAAATTAATAAACTAGGATTACAAAATCAAATTCTTACAAATCTTTTAACGATTAAAAACATATTCTTACTAAGCCAGCAGTCATTATACAAGGGAAAGGGAGATAAAACTCAACTATGCCATAAATACCACGACCATAGATCTCCACTGTTCCCTGTCATTCCGCTTGAGGCCAAAACAAGTCACAGTTATCCAGTTTTGAGTATTCATGTCTTGTTTGAAGTGTAGAGAATGAATTGAAACTGATAGTGCTAAGTTACGGGCGACCGATAGCACACGCCGTTCCGTGCCCATTTTCAGATGGTACTGCTGCGAATTATCGGACCAAAGTTAAAGAGGAAGTTCTCATCCTCTCCCGCTTACGTGACGTATAACGTCTGACGCGGTAGAATCACTGTGCACTGGCTGCTCTTCAAAAATACTAGTCTGCAGCTCTCAGAGCACGCACTTGGCGGGAGCTATCAGCAAGGAGCTGACTCGCAGTTCTGCGGATCCTCTCTTTGGCAACTGGCGTCTGCTGGGACTTCGTTATCGTGCGGCCACAATACTGTCTAGGATTGTTCCAGCTCAGCTTCCATTGGTAAGTCCACTGTGAACATTCATAGCTTTATTTAATAGTACGCTAGAATAAACATTTTCTGAACAATTGACGTTCGTTCAAAGAAATAGTCACCCTGCTTTATGTGTTATTTGTGCCTACTGCGTACCTTTGCACTAATTGTAAAATTTAACATTGCCTCGGACCTCATGACTTTTATTTATGTGTCGACGAAGGCACGGTGAAAATTTATGAATGAATTTTACGTTACTGTTGCGTTTATTTGTGCACTAATGTATATAACACAAAAATAAACTTATTTCAAGAGCCACAAATTAAAACATAACACTTTTAACAGGGCGCCAAGACATACAAACACGTACCTAATTTGCTGCCAACATAACCTCAAAGTTCTCTGTTAAACATGTTCGTTAAAATGCGCGCAGTTACAGGCAGGTCATTTTAAAAACTTGACTTAAAGGTGTTGATTTAACCGTGCACCGGCACAGAGGCATAATTTACATTCCCACAGATCCTGAAATACTATATAAAAAGAAAAAGGGGGCGGAGGGGGCTGCGAAAACTAGGGGATATCCAAATTTTGGGGGATTATGTGTACCTAGTTTAAAAAGTGCGCAGAGCACAGAACATGACCCAGTACCGGCGTTGTGTTGTCATTTCTGACTTCGCCGATTCCTTGAAATTTATTGACTGGCAGAACTAACTGAAGATCACTCATACGGACGAAAGAAGACCTACTATACATTGAAAATCTCACACGTATAGGCTCCGTGTTCTGTTTTATAACGATATACAATATACTTCGTGCAGTCGTATTTCTTTCCGGGGTGATTCCGAAAACGTCTCAGCACACAATTCGACCGAAGAGTAACGGTATAATTCGTCGGACAAGGATAATCAAGCGAGCGTGATGACGGAGCGCTGCACACCGTTTATCTTCGGTCATTGACAGTGCCTGTTCTTGATATTTTGTAAATGTAAGCGAACTATATTCTAGCGCCACCACCGACATAAAAAATATTATGAAACTGTTATGCAATTGTGGTTCCTACTTTGTGGAATGTTGGTATGGGCCAGTAATTGAATTCAGTGCCATGTTTTTATTCTTACATCTTAAACGTTATTTATTACCATTATATCAATGAAAATCATTACGAATTATTTAAAGCGTTGGATATTGTGATATCAGTAAGCACGTTTAGTTAAAATTCAGTTACTAAAAACAAATTTTAATAAAAAAAAATGTGCTATTTAAGTTTGAACTTAATGCACCTAAAGAAATACAAATATTAAATTACAAACAGATTCCCCAGGATTTCATTCTCGGAAATTACTTGAGTACTGAATCTGTGTAAATTGATTTGAAAATTTCAGATTCACTTGTTATTGTTGGAAGTTCATACGATCGCTGTTGTGATGTTATCGACCTTGATTAGTTTTTAATTAAAAAGAGCTCCTTTCACTACCAGCCACTGCGACAAAAGTTGTTTCCTCAAATTCCAACCGAGATGTATTATCTTGATATGACTCATACATTTTTTTCTCACGCAAGTAGGCCTAATAAAACCCATTTCATTGTGCTCTTTCGCAATTGTTTTGGTCTCCGACTTATTCTGAAAATAATACGAAAAAAATTTATTTACATGAAAAAATATATGTAGTGAGATAAGCTGCTCACAGCAAAGCAAGCATTCTTAAAATCAACACTTGAAAAAGAAAAAAAAACATTGCAACATTGCTTGTAATTACGTATATTCTATAGTAAGCATTGACTGTACTACTCATAGTAAAGTTGGCAGAAAATTATTAACTAACATTTTCAATAAGGAATTTTGATACGTCTACAAACATTTTATGGTAACAACACCAAGGGGAAAAATTTTTGTAATATTTTAATAAAAAAAACGCACGACACCCGCAACACTTTAACAAGCAAAAGAAAAACAAACCTCTTTACTCCACTCGTAAATATTATTACAAATCCCTAATGGTTATGTAATTTCAAGAGTGTCTAAGACGCACTGCCTGATGATTGGAGAAATAAATACTTCGTATTATCTATGATACAATCTGTGATCACGGATGGCGCACAATAAAGTAGAGCGTTTTGAACGCCTTGGTGTTGTCCGTATAAAAGGAAAACGCGCGAAAAGGGTAAATCATGTTCCATGTCAGTGCGAATGCCGATTTACAACACAACAAAACATATTTCTTGTGAAAATAACTCGGAAGGGTAAAACAAAGACAACGGCAGTCAGATCTAAATTTAGAAAATTATAATTATAAACGTTATTATCTACGGCTTCAATTAACATGATTGATGTTCACTAAAATACTAAGTACTTTTGTCTTTTATTAAAAAAAAATATGAATTGAAATTTCGAACATTAAATGAATACGTAAGCCGCGAGTTATAAAACAAGGTTTGTAGTGTTACGAATTGATACACAACGTACGGACTTAAAGCATAAACTTCGCAGGGCTTTCAAAAGTGCCCACTTTACCATGAACAGCCTAGAGCAATATATTTTTTGGACGTCGTATGTAGTGTGTTTTTGACATAAAATACTGATTTTTCAAACTTAAAAACTTAATTTGTCAAGAAATAAATTTACCATCGAACAACAACAACAACTACAAATGTACGCGTTAAACACTAAAATACTATAAGTACTATTAATATAACATTTTAAGTAATATAAATCTTACGATTTCGATATTATTTTTTAGTTGTACATGCTTCACCACTGCGACTGATAATGACGACTCACTGTTAATTAGACCTTTATCATTAAATTTCGTCGAAGAAGATGGAAAACAATAGGTTTTCAAAGCTTTGGCTTGTTTTTAACCTTCTTTAATTAGCGGTAATTCTTATCTTCAGCCATTATGATTGAACAGGTAATCATAAAACACAAAAATAACTCTCGATTTAAATAAGTTTCATTAAAACGTTATTTCCCTTACTACCATTTAACACAACATCATTCTGCGAGTTTGACGAATAACTGCAGCTAAGCGCGTGTCGGTTGTGGCGGCGTTTTGCTTGAAACTGATGTGTCGACTATTCTTTGAAATGGGTGTCATCTGCTCCTGACGATGTGAGTGGGCTAAGAAGACAGGAGTCATATTCCCTGCCCCCGCGCCCCCTTCCTTATCAAAATACAACAACGGATTTAGCTAATTTTTAAAACTGTTATCATGGTGGGTTTAAAAAGTGTCTTTAAGTAAAATTGGTTTAATGTTAGTTAAAATGATAAATTATATCTACTTTCAAAATATTTGCCAAGTAAAAATTTCCCTTCTGTTTTTTTTCATGTTCGCCACGTACTGAAACAGTTTCACGGGGCTTCCGGTGCCCCTTTTAGCTTGGCGCCTTACGCGCCTCCTTACTTCGCCTATACCAAGGACCGGCCCTGGTTATTGATGACGTCATTGCGTTCAGTGTGATTACACACGTTGGCTTTTTTGCTCTTCTCATATACATTACATTCACCTGCACGAAACAAAACACGGCGATGGAAACTGGTGGCGAGTCCTGGAAATCGCCTGTCTTCCACAAACGCATGCGAACTGTCATGTGTTTACGAAAATAAAATAGTCCAGTGAATTCCTAACGTTTATTTCTTTACTACCGTGACAAAAAACTATAACGTTTCCTCTTTTTTTTAATTTTCAGTCCTATTTCAAATGTGCAAGACACTTGTTTTTCAAGTTATTGCACAAGGTAAGTAGTATTAGCGTATGAAATGTAGATGAAGCGTAACATTTTAAAATACATAGTATATATATATATATATATATATATATATATATATTTTTTTTTTCATATTCGGCTATTACGTTTAAGGTTTATAAACTGCAATTATTCTTATTAAACTCAATACTTTTGGAATGATTTGTTATACGGTACATAACCTTATTTTAGGCAACATTACAAACATTATCTCAAGCCGACTGACTGCACAAAGCCTTTTAGAATAATAATAATTATTATTATTGTGCATATATGTTTTGTAAGTATTTTCATAAATCTTTGTTTCACTGCGAATGCTATTGTTTTGAAAAAAAAAAAACGAGAATTTAAGGCAGTTATTCAAAAATTGTTGAACCGGCATGAAGTCAGGAGTTAAGTATAGTCTATTCGCGGTTCCTTCACACTTTTTGAATCAAACCTATGAAAAATCACCCCATGTATCGTAAGTTTGGTACAGGCTATGTCGTGTATCACAAGCGTTTTATACCATTGCTAACATAAAAGTACCTAATTTTTGGTTAAATTGTACTTGTACTTATTTTATCTATAAATTATAATATTTCATTTAGAATTAATATGAATTAAAACAGGGATAAAATAAGCGTGTTGGTAATGCCTAGTAAGAATCTTATACGAGGTCAAATGAATAAATAAGTTACACTTCCACGTTATGACCATGTATGAAACCACCTATACATAGGCAACACGGCATTTACAACATACAATGTAAGTTCACTTTTCCACATAGTTCCCAAGAGACTGTAAACATTTCTCAGAACGGTCTACCAACTTTTCGATTCCGGATGCGTAGACATCTCCTCCAGCGCTATGTAACCACCCGTAGACAGCTGCTTTCACCTCCTCATCGTTGAACCGGTTGCGTAAAGAAATTAAAGAGAAGCGCCGGGGAAAATTGAGCGCCGGTGTGATTTTGTTGCACGATAACGCAACACCTCACACGGCCCGCCAAACGTCCGAACTGCTGCAGCGATTCAAGTGGGAGGTATGGCAATATCCTCCATACAGTCCAGAGTTAGCGCCATGCGATTTTTTTAATGATTTCGGTAAGCTGAAAAAGGATCTCGGTGGACGACGATTTCGAAACGATGAGGAGGTGAAAGCAGCTGCCTCCGGGTGGTTACATAGCGCTGGAGGAGATGTCTACACATCCGGAATCGAAAAGTTCGCTAAACGTTCCGAGAAATGTTTACAGTCTCTTGGGGACTATGTGGAAAAGTGAACTTACATTGTATGTTGTCATAGCCGTGTTGCCTATGTATAGGTGGTTTCATACATGGCCATAACGTGGAAGTGTAACTTATTTATTGATTTGCCCTCGTACGAAATGTTATTACACAGAGTGCGCACGAATGCGGTGCGCTGTCCGTTTGGATTTAATTTTTAGACTCGTTTAAGCGGAGAAATATGCTGGAAGTAGAACTTAAACGGGGTTTCAGAAAACTGCGAAATAACCGAAAATTTACTATAGCAATGTCGTTATGCATCCAAAAATATTTCCACGTAATATGTTTTTTGCAAGGAGGACATGCTTATTTCAGTGTGTGATGACTGCCAATATAAGGAAAATTATATTTGAACGACATGTAGTAAATTTAGTTGTCCAAATAATGCATCATCAATAACAAATAATTTACTATTAAGAGATGTACAAATTACATGAGATACTAATAATCGTTAAAAAGACACAAAAAGAAAACTATTAAGTTTCGGTATTTCTTAATTGGCGAGTACACTCATGTCTCTACCTGCACGCTATTTTATTTTGCTATGTAACAGTTACAGGCTCTAGTGGAAAATAAATGTGTACTGTATACAACAATGCCTCAACGTCACGTAATTTTCAAGTTATATTTATCGTCTAATTGTTACTACTTTGTGCTACAGAAAAGTGTTAATTTATTCAGACAGGCATTAATATGTCATTTAGCATATAAATACATTTACAAACGCCAACATTTTCGTTTAAACGAATATATACGGTGTTTGCTGCATTTTACTCGCGTGTCCACCATATCGACTGTTTATGTCGTAGATATAAGAAAAATTCAGCCAAAAGAAGCATGACGTTATTAAAATTCGATGAGCATACACATGTGACGATGTAACGCTAAATCGTTCGTCAACAAAGTTTATCCGGAAGCAGCATCCTGCCTGTTCTATCAAGCACGTTCCTTTAATTGATTACTTTCTTCGATTCTGCTACAAATAAAGTCACACACAGTTATATCAAACGCAAATAAAAAAAAATAAACCGGAATAGTTCCAACACAATTTTGAAGTAATTTGAATTCTGTAAATAATGTTTTTTTTTTCCAGTAGCCATAACAATTTATTTCACTTTAAACTGAAACTTTTAGATTTATCCGTTACTGTAGCTCATTCTGTGGCTATCTCTATTAGTGAACGGTCTCATTTTCTTTGTCTAAGAAGTTTTCGACTGTTCGAATCGTTTTTCTTTCGCTGTGAAAAATCCCTTTTACGATGATCAGAAATATTGAAGCGTAATTATTCCTATTTTAAAGGTTACATTTGCATTTTTCTGTCATAACGCATAAAGTCACAAAGTTGCTTGAAGTGACTATACACAAATCACGCACTTAAGAATAGCCATGTGAAGTGGTCAATCGAAGAATTACTTTTGAGAGGAAGGCAATGTGAAAAAAAAAGAAAGAGAGAGTATGAGTATGCGTGTCTCAGTGTATGTTTCACAATATTTTCCTTGCTAATCTCTTAGAGCTCAGAAGAAACAGTGCCAGTAGACTCGTCCACACAACGCTGCAGTGATGCAAACTTAAACAGATATAGCACAGCAATGACGCGTGTTGTTAAGCTTGAGTTAGTTGAGTGATTACGGGAAGTCGAGCACAACGGCACCTGGCACACGTGTCAGGCGCAACCGGCCGCTATGTTGTGAAGTCACCAGACCGCCATATTGGATCTGGGTGACCTTGACAAGTGACCTTGGCCTTGACCCCGTACCCATAAGCTTGAATAAACTTGAACCCAAGAAAATCTCAAAATTCTCCTAACATTTTTTTTAGAATGTTTTAATACTTCCAAAAAATGCATTTAAAAATAAAAAAAATTTAAACTATAATAAATAAAAAATTTCGAATGTTTTGGCACACGGGACTTGGGAAAGATGCCAGGCGTCGACCGGTCACCATATTATATGTGACCCACCTCCATTATGGATCTAGGTGACCTTCACCTTGATCTCACGCATGTGACCTTGAGACATTGTGATGGCCTACACATAAAAAATTCGCCTAAGTTCACGTCGCCTTGGATTTCTGTTACTACACGAGGGTCGTTGGCATGACTTACCTTTGGTGCGATGAGACCTGCTCAACTGACCAATTTTAATTATTTTGTATAAAACAAACTCTATATATAAATTGAAATGTCTTTGCGAGGAAATTAAAATCATGGGATTATATTAAATTTTTTTAATAGGTTTTGTAATTCCATATTGGGAATGGATATTTTTGTACTTCAGAAAAAAGGGAAAATATATTTTGGTAACTACTTTTTCTTTTACTGTGCAAACCCAGACTAAACTTTATGTTACCCTTGATGACAAACTAACGCGGGTCTCTATTCCTTGAAAATCGAACATCTTCCTGACGAAACAGAGACGGAGTCCTATTTGCATGTGTCGGCAGAAACCGCCGCAACATTGTACCCAAAAAATTTCCAAAAACTCTAAAATTTTCCAACAAATCTAAAAAATATCTATTATTTAAAGACTTGAACGTAAGAAGTTCGGGTTTCGATGGCAAGGGGTGCTACTAAGCTCCAAGCACGAAGACACAACCGACACTCGTAAATTTTTATTAGCTGTTTTGTCGGCTTCTTTCCAGCCCCCCTCCTCTCCATACCACATATACTGTCCATTTATTTTTATTATTGACCACAAGAGCACACTGAGAATTCATGTTTCAGACATCAGCCACCACAGATAATTTACTGTCGGCAAGAGTTCTATCGACTTATACCGAATGGCGATGAGGGCCATACCCACAAAGTACGTAAATTGTCATATGTAATTTTTGTTTTATTTTCAACATAAGTATTTTCTTTTTTTTATTCTTTTATATAAAAGCGGGAAGTTTTTGTGGTCGGCATGTTAAAAGAAAAAAATACTACATAATATTAAGAAAACCACTAATTTTATTCGGTAATGTACAACATGACAAAACGCTATTGAAAAAATGCATGTACACAGGTATATTAATTGCAATCATTAGTGTTCACTGCTCGATGTCCACATCGGCGACCCAGGAATTTTAGTGTCCAGCTATACTCACCACTTGGTATACGATAAGGTATAATACTTCAGATTGAACCACAGCCCTCCTCTTGCACACGCTCCCACAAATTGTATCTAAATCAATAAATAAATTTAATTAATTTAATTATTAAATATATTGTAACTTTATAATTATTTCGTACATTCGGTCTTTATATTTATTACATGTTTGCTGATCAACAGTCTCATTTGAGATGTATAACCCCGAGCCTTCAGTTAATCAATGATTGGAAGATATCTCAACAATGTGCGAGATATCCCAACGTTTTTGCAGGTCAATTAAATGTATGAATCTATCAAGAAGTACATTCGGGTCTTCAGGAAATATGTAACGATCGCTCATAAGACCGTAGGCGATTGAAGACAGTAGGCTTCGTCCCCCGTCTTCAGCTTTCGTCGTAGACGAAGCCAAGGTTTTATAATTTTTTCTGTGATTTAAAATTTTTATGAAGATAATTGAGATTTTATTTTGTTTTAAGCAATTATGTCATCCGAGATGGCGGACAAATATCAAGGTCGCATGACATCATCCAAGACGCCGATTATGGTATCACTGTTCCTGCTATTGCGAGCAGGGTAAATGGGTTTTGTCAAAGTGTTCCCATGTCATATATTTACAAAATATGTTGCTTATCTCTTCATCCCAATTTCATTTATATAAGTTTTATAAATAAATGTGAGTTTTTCGATATATGTGTGTTTTCCAATCATCATTACCAGTACCCACGCGAATGGCGTACATGAGTTGTCTCGGAGTGCTATCATATTTTTACATTAAACATGTATGGTAGAATATCTTCTAGTTCTGTGCAGGGGTTGCTAGGCTGGCAGACATAAACCTAATATTATAAATAAAAATTCATGGTAGGAGTTAGTCTACATGAGTCAACCGCAGGAGTCAGTCTGCAGGAGTCAGTCGGCAGGAGTCAGTTGGCAGGAGTCAGTATGCAGGAGTCAGTTGGCAGGAGTCAGTTGGCAGGAGTCAGTCGGCAGGAGTCAGTCGACAGGAGTCAGTAGACATGAGTCAGTTGGCAGGAGTAAGTATGCAGGAGTTAGTTTGCCGGAGTAAGTTTGCAGGAGTCAGTTTTTAGGAGTCATTGTGCAGGAATCAGCACTGTGCAGGAGTAAAGTTTATGAATTCATGTATGCTTGAAGACGATGCAAACCACTTTCGATGTGAAATCGAGTATGTCATGTACGACTACATGCATACCTTCAACATCTTCCCAATATTACATGGAAAACAATCTGTTACTGTACCAAAACCTTTGGTATAAGTAGCATTACACGGCGACATGAGAAGAGTGATTGCTTGAAGAACTCACCTCGTGTGGTTCTAAGCTACTATAAATGTTCCAAACAGTTCTCTCGACTCGATAACTTTAATAAATACATCAAAGACGACAGATGTAGTGTTCCTTCGTCCACTGAGAAACAGCATGTGTTGACTTCGTTACCTCCTGGTAACACACTACCTAATATGTTCGCAGACGACGAGGGAACTCGCATGATGAAACGTTACGACAATGGTCACATGCAGTTCAGTTTATGCCAGGCGACACATTGAAGGAACACATCAAGATATGCAAGGGTTCGTCTACTGGGAGCCAGCAGAAGTATGTCGTCAATACCCCTTGCTGAATCGATGGGTATTCATTCCACAGACGATTATGACGAGACAGTTGATGTTAATGACAGAATGAGAGGCCTATGAGGCGTGTTGGAGTTGGCTTGTGTGGAATGTACACTTGCATAACTTTGGTGTTAACACATCCAAAAAGTATGTAACGTGTTTCGTTAATGCTTAACAGCACAGACTATATGATGCCTGAAGGTTAAGGGGTTTGTAATAATGTAGACTTTGGCTGTTTACAATTTGAAGGACGAATATATTGTCTCGAATGTAACACAAATAAAATACATCAGCACTTGAGAGGTGTGGTACTGTAATAATTTGGTTACTCGGATTGACTGCTAATGACTTCTAACGACTTCATGATGGAGGGGGGCTTCTCTTGACGGTGATTGTATACTTAACTCTTGCTGGAATGATGTCAGCTGTGGTGGGTGAGCTCCGGCGATGGGCGGCCTTTGGCAAAGGCCCGCTGTCGCTGCCGTCTCACTGTGGTGATGTTCTACTGATGTGGCCAGGGGTCCGATTTGCCTCAGGCCAAAATTGCGCTGTTGACCTCTCTCTGCGCGGCGATCTTCAACTGGCTGCTCGATGGTCTATTGATCTAACCTCTCTGCGTGGTACTAATGAACTGACAGTCCTCTCTGCGCGGTAATAAACAACACCCCACTACTCTCGAAAAGGGGTTTTATGCTCGCCAGCCTCCATCCTTAATTGTCGGCATGTGTCACCTTGTAGAGGGGAAGGGGGGGAAGGGTTGAGGGGGTAAGGTGGTAGAACGCAGAACAATGCCTTTCAAAACACGCCTGGCTCCTGAAGGGTTGGGGGGTGAGGGGTGTTACCTCGCCCCTAGCTCACTCTCATCAGCTATTCCTTCTCGGTGCGTTTCCACATTGTCCTGTGGTTAGCTAAGGGAAGGGGGGGGTGTTCTCGGCTCCAATATCCAGCTCGTCAGCTATTTCTTCCGCGGTGCGTGTTTT